>JZKD02S0968251.1:101914-130284 GCA_000966675.3 Picea glauca | reverse complement strand
GGATGAATTTTGGAATAAGGCCATGAATGAAGAATTGGATCAAATAGAGAAAAATGACACTTGGGAACTGGTTCCAAGACCAAAGAATAAGAATGTGATCGATACAAAATGGGTTCTCAGGAATAAATTAAATGAAGATGGACAAGTTACAAGGAACAAAGCTAGATTGGTATGTAAAGGATATGCACAGAATGAATGAATCGACTTTAAAGAGACATTTTCTCCAGTTGCCAGAATGGAAGCATTCTGGTTGCTTTTAGCCTATGCATGCTCCAAAAATGTTAAAGTATATCAGATGGATGTAAAATCATCTTTTCTGAATGGGGAACTTGAAGAAGAAGTCTACATTGAATAACCATAAGGATTTCAGTTGTTAGAGAATGCAGATTATGTGTGTAAATTAAAGAAGGTCGTGTATGGTCTAAAACAAGCTCCTAGAGCATGGTACTCTAGACTGGATAAGTATCTGCAGTGGGCAGGGTTTAGAAAAGGAAGTACAAACAACAACCTCTACATCAAGGTAAGTGAAGGTAATATTTTATTAATTGAAGTTTATGTTGATGATATTATTTNATGACAGGTTAAGCCAAAAATTTGCAAAATATATGCATAATGAATTTGAAATGTCATTACTTGGAGAACTATTCTTCTTTTTGGGACTTCAGATACGTCGAAGCAACCAAGGGATATTTATTTTTCAAACCAATTATATCAGAGAAATGCTAAAGAGGTTCGGAATGGAATATTGCAAACCAGTTATCACTCCCATGCAAACCAGTTGCAAGTTGAGCAAAGATGATGATTTGAAGTCTACAGATCAGAGGAAATACAGGTCAATAATTGGCAACCTACTATATGTGATAACATCCAGACCAGATGTAATGCAGGCAGTTGGACAGGTGGCATGATTTCAAGAAACACCAAAGGAGTCACATGTGTTAGCAGTGAAGAGGATTTTCAGATAYCTCAAAGGAACAAAAGAGTTTGGATTATGGTATCCAAAAGGAAAGAATCTATCACTTATTACCTACACAGATTGGGTAGGTTGTATTGATGACCAATGAAGCACCAATGGAGTGGTGTTCTACTTGGGTGAGTGTTTAGTATCATGGATAAGAAAGAAACAATCATCAGTATCTTTATCTACAACCGAGGAAAAGTATATTGCAGCAACATCATGTTGTACACCGGTTCTTTGGATGAAACAAACTCTGATAGATATATAGGTTGATTATGATGATCCCATTCCAATCTATTGTGATATTACAAGCACCATCAGTATCTCGAAGAACCCGATGATGCACTCCAAGACAAAGCACATTCCAATAAAGTATCACTTTCTACGGAAGTAGGTTGCAGAAAAGAACACCAGAGTTGAGTATGTGGGCACAAAAGAACAAGTGGAAGACATATTCACAAAACCACTTCCACAGGAATCCTTTGAATATATTTGCCAGATACCTAGAGTTATTTCTACTCCAAAATGAATTCTTTTTGAATTCTTATCTTATATTTCTTAGCTTTACACAAGGAAGAACCATAAGGGGACAGTTCAGTTAGGGGGAGCAACCCCAGATGGAAAGATACATTTTTCCATTGATGATAAAGGGTGAGAGATTTATCAGATACAGATGATAGAGGCATGGTTCTAGGGGGAGCATGAGTGATATGATTTCAGTATTGCATCAAAGTGTTGCCATCAATTCCAAAGGGGGAGATTGTTGATTAAGGTTGGTTGTCATTGATGTCAACCCTTGAAGAAATCCCTATAGCACAAAGGTTGGGTAATGGACCCAAGATTGTTTGATGTAAATATGAACCATTATTGTCTTGTCATGGTTGATAATAAGTAGAAATGGATGAACTCCAAAGTGGTGCCCTTATGGTGAAAGCCCTCACAGGAAGACTCTTTGTGGATTGAGTTATCCTAGAAATATGGTTAGAAAACCCATGATTATTTGTGGAATAATGAGATGAAAACCAGTGAATTTGTTAGTGAAACTATCCNATGACAGGTTAAGCCAAAAATTTGCAAAATATATGCATAATGAATTTGAAATGTCATTACTTGGAGAACTATTCTTCTTTTTGGGACTTCAGATACGTCGAAGCAACCAAGGGATCTTTATTTTTCAAACCAAGTATATCAGAGAAATGCTAAAGAGGTTCGGAATGGAATATTGCAAACCAGTTATCACTCCCATGCAAACCAGTTGCAAGTTGAGCAAAGATGATGATTCAAAGTCTACAGATCAGAGGCAATACAGGTCAATAATTGGCAACCTACTATATGTGATAACATCCAGACCAGATGTAATGCAGGCAGTTGGACAGGTGGCATGATTTCAAGAAACACCAAAGGAGTCACATGTGTTAGCAGTGAAGAGGATTTTCAGATACCTCAAAGGAACAAAAGAGTTTGGATTATGGTATCCAAAAGGAAAGAATCTATCACTTATTACCTACACAGATTGGGTAGGTTGTATTGATGACCAATGAAGCACCAATGGAGTGGTGTTCTGCTTGGGTGAGTGTTTAGTATCATGGATAAGAAAGAAACAATCATCAGTATCTTTATCTACAACCGAGGTAAAGTATATTGCAACAACATCATGTTGTACACCGGTTCTTTAGATGAAACAAACTCTGATAGATATATAGGTTGATTATGATGATCCCATTCCAATCTATTGTGATATTACAAGCACCATCAGTATCTCGAAGAACCCGATGATGCACTCCAATACGAAGCACATTCCAATAAAGTATCACTTTCTACGGAAGTAGGTTGCAGAAAAGAACACCGGAGTTGAGTATGTGGGCACAAAAGAACAAGTGGCAGACATATTCACAAAACCACTTCCACAGGAATCCTTTGAATATATTTTCCAGATACCTAGAGTTATTTCTACTCCAAAATGAATTCTTTTTGAATTCTTATCTTATATTTCTTAGCTTTACACAAGGAAGAACCATAAGGGGACAGTTCAGTTAGGGGGAGCANCCCTCACAGGAAGACTCTTTGTGGATTGAGTTATCCTAGAAATATGGTTAGAAAACCCATGATTATTTGTGGAATAATGAGATGAAAACCAGTGAATTTGTTAGTGAAACTATCCTAGATGGATAGTTCTTGTCATTCCATTTCTAGTGGTATGTGGAATGTCACATAACTCCTCATGGTTAGAGAGTTATGGCCATGAGAAGTTGGAGAACTCGGGTTTGGGTAATGGACCCAAGTTTTTTTGATGGATAACAGTATGATTTTTGATATATTTTCAGGTAATACTATTCTATATGAATATTACATGTCATTCCATTTTTGGTGGTATGTGGAACGTCACATAAATCCTCACAATTTGAGATTTATGGCCTTACGAAGTTGGAGGACCCTCATATATCATCTAGAGGCCCCAAAAGGTCAAAGTAGTCAAAGTGGTTTAAGAGATTTCAAAAGGTAAGTAATAAAGTGAATTGATGAGTGTACTATAATTCAAAGTGAATACAAAATAAATTAATTCAATAATAAATTTAATGGAGAAATTAGAAGTAGGTTAAACCTAAAATAAGGAAAGTGGGCAAAGTGACCTAGAAGATGTTTTTAAGGAAGCTACTTGGAGAGTATAAATAAGAGGCAAATCTCTCTAATTAAGACACACTTGAGAATATTAAATACCTATAGGTGTTTGAGGTAACCAAAGGATATCTCAGCCGAATTTCTAACGAAAGTGAAGAAAAGAAGGCCGGAATTCAAGGAAGGATAAATTCTTTTGATGATGTGTTCTAAGGTATGTTGTTTTCAGGTCATCTCACCATTTTCGCAATAAATTTTTTTCTAGAATGATTTGGACCATGAAATTTCTATGTCATTGAGGAAACATATCCAAGTATCTGTGGTAAAAAATTGAACTCATGGGTCATTGTATTTTTGGAGTTACACTCCGTGGAAAATAGGGTTTGTGGCTAGTCATGAAACTAGTCAAAAACAGGTGTTTCGGGTAAAAACGTCATAACTTATTCATAAAAGATCCAAATTCCGTAAGAAAAAATGTGTTGGTTAGAGTACAGTCTGTAGTATTATTTGTAACAGTTTCATATCAATTCAAAAAATATTCATGTGGGACACGCTCTACAAGGTCGCTCTCTAGAATAAGCCAGAATTCAGCAAGGTGTGCCATTTTTGCCATAACTCCTTTTATGAAAGGTTCCAAGTGGCGACACCTAGAGGAATTGCATAAAGAAAACTGAAGAAAATTGTATATCAGTTTCAGAACTTTATTCATTATAGGTACAAAGTTAATATTATTTCAAGTTAGGGTTGTTGACTAATCCAAAACTAGTCTTGTGAGACTAAAGAAACGTTGGATGAAAATGCTAGTCTCTTGTTGTTAAAGTTAAGGAAGGTTTGTAGGTATGTGATCATATACAATAGGTCTATTACAGAGTTACAAATCATATTTTGATGATGAAATTGATGAGGGCTTTTGATTGAGGTATAAGTTGGGTACATGGTTGAGACAAGTAGTTGATGAGTTGGCACATACATGAGGTGTATAGTTAATGATGTTGGTACATATTGATGAGTCATAGTTGAGGAGTACTTGACACATGATTGATACATACTTGGTACATGGTTGGTTGCACTTGTTTATGGTACAGGTTGATTACAGATTGTTTGGTACAAGTTGGTGCATGGTTGATGCACTTGTTTATGGTACAGGTTGATGACAGGTTGAGGTACATGTTAATACATGGTTGATGCATGGTTCATGTTTATTGGTAAATGTTTACAATGGTATATATCACAGTGATAGTGTGTCAGTGGTTCCATCATTCTACTTCTACTTTAGGGCGGTTGGACGGGGCAAGGACAGGTGGTTGTAACCACCTTCCTGTTGTAGCCAGAGAACATAGGGGGTTGTAGCCTCCTTCTGATTGTAGATAGAGAATTAGGGAGTTGGAGCTTCCCTCAGGTTGTAGCCTAAGAAACTAGGGGGTTGGAGCCTCCTTCCAGTTGCAGCTAGAAAACAAAGGAAGTTGGTGCTTTCAATGAATGTAATTCTTCAAGACATATAAGATAAAGCATTCAGTGGTTTTCTCCCGATTTGGGTTTCCATGTAAAACACTATGTACTGTGTATGTGTGTGATTGTTCATTTCTTATTGATCATTAATGGATAATAATTCTACATTGATATAACACTTGGATTATTAGGAGAAAAAGGATTATAATTACGCTATTACTGATTCACCCCCCCTTTCAGTAATCAAACAGAATGAACATAAGAAACCCATAGAATCATTGAAGATAGAAGAAATTCATGTTTGAGATAAGTTTCCTAAGCCAATTTCACCCATGAATGTGGAGTTGATCAACAAATTCAAGGATGAACATGAATATGTGGAGGAAGTAATTTAATAATGGTGGCAAAACATGCCATTGTTCACATGAAAAGGAAACAAATTGTTTCTCACTCATAAAACGAAATAACCCTACAGACTCTTGTTCGCCATGATATGTGGGTTATATGACGAAGAGAACAACACTCACTTCAAAAGAGAATGGACTCCAATGACACATTATGTAGTGGAAAAATGGCACATATTCAATTGGGCTCAGTTGTTATCCATCAACATTTGAAAAATTGCAAGGAGAGAACCAACATTAAAAACATTGAGTTTTTTCATGTATACTCATTTGATAGATGTTATTTGTGATGCACATCATTTTCTTGGGATGTGATGGGAGTAGAACCCTAGTTTGTTCCCAATACATGCTTATTGTTTTCAATTGTGGGAGGATAGTTACAAAGAGAATACTTATGATATTTTCGAGCATTTTATATTACCCCTATATGCCATTATTTATAAAAAACACCCCCTAAGAATATCCACAGAGTATATTAAGAATATTAAAGAAATTGGTGACTGGTACATTGGGAAGCATTATGCATACATTAGGATTTAAGGTATCATAGGTGCTCCTCATCAACTTCCTAAATACATACCTAAAAAATTGTTGATTAGGGAGATAACATACCAAACAATGGAGTTTGGGTCACAGTTGTATTATCTCTCAATTCGAAAAGATATTGGTTAAGATTCCCTATAACTATAGGAGTATAGACCTTAACAAATGTTCCCCATGACAAAAACGAAGAAGAAGCCTTGAAAGAATTTCTTCTGTGTGTAGGGAAAGCTAGGAAATATGATCGTAAGGGAATAGTATTGATTAATCTAAAGTATATGGGTATAGTAAGTTCCATCTAGCTTCAAGAAGAACCCCAAGAAGTTATTTTTAGAGGAACTATGTCCTTTGAATAATCCCTATTGAAAATCAAAGATAAAAAAGAAAAAGAAATAATAAGATTGTTAGAAGGGGAAAAGGGGAAAGAAATGAAACAACAATGGGAAGCATTAATAACTCGGGATATTGTCCAAGAAGTGGAAAGAAGAAAATACCATTTATATAAGGAACAAAGTGTTGTACGATAAGGCCATAAAGGCCAATGAGAAATATAAGAAGAAGAAAGTGAAATAGGAAGAGTCAACAATGAAGGAAATAGAGAAAGAAATAGCTAAGAAAGTAGCAGAAGAGGAACAAATAAAAATAATAGAGAAAGAGAAGGTAGAGAAAGAGGAAGTAGAAAAGAAAGAGCAGTAGAAGAAGTGAAGAAGAAAGAATCAGAAAGGAAAGAAATAGAGGAAATCGATAAGAAATAGAAAGAAATGGTTTTTGCAAAAAGCTTAAGAGAAGAACAAGAAAAAGGTACCCCCTTGAACTCATTCCAAAAATTGCATGTGTCAGGTACTCCTATAGACCCTAGAACCCCATTGAATGTTATACCAATGGTTTTAGATAGTACTATTAAATATGTTGTAGTATTTGAAGACACATTTCTAGATGTGGCGACATACTTCTACATCAAAAATAAAAGGAGAATAGCTTCCAGGGAAAATAAACAACCAAGGCTACTAGAAGAGCCCACAGAGTCAAAATCAAAGGAAAGTTCCATTTCATGGCCTTTGGTAAGTGACCCTAAGTAGAATGTCATTGAAACAGCCTAAGCCTTACATACTTTTTCAGGGGATAATTTCAATATATTGGGTGAATTGAGTTCTTCCCTAGATCAATACAAACTTCGGATATCCTCATTGGAAGATAAGTTGAAGCAGCAAAGGGACTAGATGGAAACAATTTTTTCACAAGAGATAAAAGATAAGGAATAATTGCACAGTATGGAAATTAATGACCTCAAAGACAAGAATTCGTAGGAAATAGTGACTCTGGAAAAAGAGTATTAGGAACATGTTAACATTTCAGACGATCAAAAACAAAGTATCTCATAATTGGAAGAGAAATTGTAGCAAATGTAGATCACACTAGAAGAGAATAACTAAGATGCAAATGTTATGAAATTCATGCAAGAGGAAGCAATGGAGGTGAATGAAGAATTAAGGAAAACACAATCACAAGTTGTGCATGCATTAGGTGATGTACAGAGGCATTATGATGACATGGTGATGCTACAAGAACAAGTTGATGAACAAAGGAGCTAATACGAGGTGGCTCAATGTGCACTTGATAAAGTGGTAGACTAGCAAGAAAGGTATACCTAGACACCTGAGACTTTACCTAGGTATAATACCAAGCATAAAATGAAGAATCAAATTCTATTTGATTCTTACAAAGAAATATTTGATGAAGAGAAAGAAGCTATGGAAATGGCCACCAATTCTTGTATCGGGATTTGAAACTCTTCTGATGAAATATTAGAATCTTTCATAATAGAAACCATGGCACGTTTGGAGGAGGTAGGCCCTAGTGAGTTGAAACTCAAATATGTGACAAAGCATAGAGACATAAGTAGAGACCATATAAATCAGCTCAATCATATGGATAGAGACATTTTACATAAGTACATGGTCAATCCTATCAAACTGAATACTTCAGCTAAATACTTCATGAAGAACATCAAACAAGAAATTAAAATAGATATAGTCACTATTATCGCGCAATTTGTACTTTCCCAAAGCCAAAGGCAAGTGGATATTGAATTGGCGTAACAAGGAGGATGACCTATCACTATCACCTTAATAGGAAACCTCTTTCTATTTAGGAGTGTGTCACAGTACCCCAGGGGAGATGTCCCCAATGACCTGAGGGTTTGAGAAGGCTAAGGTAAAAGCTATAAGAAAGTCCCACCCCTCTCATAGGTCACCCAGATCAAAAGTTCCAAAGTTTTATTGAGATGAAGAAAAAGATAAATTAGGTGTACCTTCCCATAAAAAGACAACAAATAGAAAAGAAATGCAATTTGCAAGTACCATATGATATCAATGCTTCATAAAACCATAAACTTCTAAAAGATAAACAAGATAATATAGAATTGAAGCAATGTAAATATTTACAACAATAATGAATATTTAGCAACAACCACAACCATTATGCCTCAATAATGCTTAATAATGACAAGAAACAATAGCCTTAGGTTAACATAATGGTAACAGTTGTCAGAAGCAATTATGGTAATGTATAATCATCTTTCAATCTTGCTTTTAGGATAAATTTTCTATTGTTATAGATGGATGTAGCAATATTTTGCAACAACAACAAATTAGTTAGTGAGTTAATCTAGCTTAAAGTCAATAGAAGTTAGTAGAAGTCTTAGGGAAGATAGTTTAAGAATTGTTTGATCAATCAATCACTTGTGAGGAATGGAGTAGTGCCTTTTAAAGTAATGGAGTCAAGGTTAGCAACAACAAATCTTAGAGGAAAACAATAATGATAATAAATAATCTAAAGCGATGGATGAGATGATTGAGGTGTTAGTAACCTAAGGCCTTAATGTCTAAACCCTAGAAGGAATGGTTGCTAGAAAATAAGTAACCTTAGGCCCTATTGATTCCCTTCTTCCTTAGATTAAATTTGAATTAAAATTTATGAAGAAAATGAAGTAAATCTACTAGAGTGCTACAATGGTAGGGCTCTAGTGTATACTTCAAAATAAGTGTTCTCTAGCAATTTCAAGTAGGTGGAAAATTATAAGGAAAAAGATAGTAACATATGTTCTTCCCCTACGGTTTCAAACTAGCAATTCCATAATCTTTGATATGAACAAGAAAATTCACCATAACCATTCAAAATAAAATGAAGAATTGCATATTTACTTACTTCATCAAGAAAAATCTAGCAACAAACCCTAGTTGAAGACTTTCCATCATGAAAAAATGCCAAAATACACCAAGATTAGCCTCTCCAAGAAGTTGTGCATCGCTTAATTTCATCCAATAACCCTTAAAGAGGGCCAAATTTCAGACCTCGCACTTGTGTGAGTGAAATATGATGATAATAATGAGGTACTTTTCCTCTACTTATATAATACCAATGACCTCTAATTAAATTTAGGTCAGAAAAGGCCAACATGGCCAAATTACATAAAACAATCTAGTTTTTACATAAATTCAAAGAATTAAACCCTAAAATGTCCAATAGAGGTGACTCCATGCCCTCCTAGGGTGATTTTGGGCCTCATAAGTGGGATGTTAGGCTCCATGAGAAAAACGTTAAGCCTTCCAAGACCTCCGGATGATGCCACATGTGCCACCTAGCACACATTTGCCTCCATCATGTCCATCTGACGTTGGGTGATGTCTAGGGTCACAAGGGTGACGTCATTGGCCTCCCAAGGCCAATGTTTAGGGGGGAGAAAAAGATCCCCCTAGATCTAGGTCTGTCAAAGTGTCTCTATTGGAACGCTCTTATTTTTTTTGGGTGCAAGCCTCTGGTGTCTCTCTGCCCCTAGTTGGGGTCACAACATCCATCTGGTGGGATTTTAGCCCCATGGAGGTCTGAGCTAATCATATCCCCATATGTACCTGTCCATCGGGCATGGTCCTACAACAACAATAAGTATTCCCTCCATGGGATCATAATTCACAGGGATCATAGCAATTTCAATCACATCCAATAATCAAACTACCCAAACATGTGAATCAAACCCCCCTTTACCCAAACAAATGCTCAAACACGTTATGAGGTTTAACAAGACATGTTTGGAGAGGGTCTCAGAATATCCTATTGGGCTAATCCTCCTCAAGTTTTGGGTTTTTCCCAAGTGAATACAAATCTAGGTCATGTAAGTGTATGAAATGGTGTAGGGAATGTTTGGGTAAGGGGTGCAGTGATAACAGGGAAATGTAGGTCTTACATGTGGGTGCCTCTGTAGAGGGCGAGCTACACCTTGTCATGTATGCCATTTTTTCCTAGCCCATTCAATGCATTTTATTCTTTGTCTTATTGATTTTTCTTTCAAAGAGAATAACTAGGGGACACTGTCCTAACATGGTGACCAGTGGTGACAACATTACCCACAAGCACTTCACGGAAATGAGAAGGTTGGCTCGTGATGAGACCCCCTTTCTCTTGGCTATGCCACCAAGAGACAGTACCCTAGTTTGGTGACCAGATAGATGGTAGTGTCATACCACTACATGCCCATGGGCCTAATAGGTCGACTCATGATGAGACCTCCCATCCACCAACTAGATATTGAGTTTAATTTTATTTTACGAGTCCCCTTTTCTTACTGAGAAGTCGTTTATTTATTTCTCAGGAATCCCTTGGTGAAGCATCTCAATTTTTTTTATATTTTGTATTTTATCTTTTTCCAGCTACTTTTACCCTCTAGGCCTTTAGCCCCTTCTTCCCACAAGGAAAAGTAAAACCCTTACTAGCCTGGAAAACCCGATGCCCAAACCAAGGTAGGGGAAGATGAGATGGATAATGATGAAAAGTGGTAAGTATGGAAGGAATGGACGATGACCTTCCATAGACCCACCTAGTGGAAACTCATCCCTAAGGGAACTAGATTACTAGAGCAACCTGTCACCCCCCCAGGTATGAACAAGTTAAAGAGAATAATTTCTAAGCAAATTCCATGAAACAAAAGAGATTTTAATGCACATATTCAAATGCTTCAAAAATCAGAGTGACACATACCACGATACCCAGACTCATTACCTCATGGAGCAAGACCCACTGCTACTTCAAAATCAGGCCGATGTGATTAATGCTCCTGTTGTTGATAGATAGGACACACTGAAGAAAGGATGGACCCTCTGAGGCTAAGCTCAAGTCATATGGCTCTCAGTACTCCATGTCTAGGACTTGTGGGCCTCAAGACATAATCTCCTTAGTTATCCCTAGGATAGGGGATAACAGTCACAAAATTGTGTGATGGAGAGCTACAATTGGAAAATATGAAATTGGTAATATTAGAAAATGTACACAAGAAATTTGATTGTGGACCATGTATATGGAGAAGAATGCATCCAAAGGACCAACTCTATAGTTTTACATCTCGTCTCTTGTAAAAATATTTTTCAAATTTTGAATAGAAAAAAATTGTAATACGAATGGTTAAGAATAGGAAATGAACAATCATTGGAAATGGAAAGACTCTCTTATTATTTATAAATAGAACTTGAAGGTATGATAGGAGGAATTTTTCCCATTGTACATGAGAGATGGTACTATTACCTCTAGCTAAAAAAAGAGCAAGAGTCATTTTGGAGATTGTGAATGTTTATGAATGTGTATGAGACTATTCTTTGCATATACTTATTGTTTAAGCATTATTAAATGTTCTTGTATGAACTATTTCTGCATAGATGTTTAAAATTCTTATGCTTTCATAATTTCCATGTGAGTACAATGATAATGTTTTACAGTTAATTATGCAACTATTTGTGATGTTATCTATAGCATTATTATTTTAATTTTTTGTTAAAAGCTATAAACTATTTCTATCATTAATAACACCACATATTTCTATGCTTATATCATTAGTTTTTCTCTTGATCAGGATATAATAGGATAGTATAGGGTTAGGGTAGGATAATTTAGATTAGTTGTATTTAATTCATTTAAGAACAAATTTAAATTTATTTGAGAACATTATATTCTGATATTCATAATTGAATATATTTAGAGTGGCAACCAGGGCCACATATTGGTTGGAAGTGCTATCCCAAATGAAAGTAAGCCTAATTGGGGTTTTTCATTTGGAGCTCTCCCTTACCTACTTGATAGGCCAATCGGACCCATCAATGGCTCCTAAAACCAAGACTTATGTAAGTGATCCCATTAATAATGGTTCAATTACTTTGTCATATGGTTGACACTGTGATTTTTTATTGGAAGGAATAGTACAAGGAAAACAACATTACTCGGGCATCTAACTCTACATGAAATTCATTGAATCCCCAAGAACTCCCAAATTTTACAAGTTGAGAAAAATATAGTAGGTGAAGGTACCATTGGATGCCAATGTGTTCTAAACTTTGACATGGGGAGAAATCAACTCTAGAAGGAAGAATCTAGGTTAGTGGCACATTATAGATATGTTTACTAGGATGCTACAGTGGGAAAATAAGCTATAAAGAACAATATAGTCACTAAGGATAAGGATATGTTTGAGCGGATTCACTAGATATATCAAAGGGTTGAAAACATTACTACTTATTTTGTATATTCTCACATAGCATATTTTCTTGTAGCACCTAATTTCACCCTAGCTATGCAACTAAAACCAACAATGACATTTTCTGGAGGGTGGCCTATGAGTATTTTGCTTTCCCATACTCATTTTATCGATCCCAAATTTCCTTTACTTGATGAACCCACTAACAACCTTGATCTTCATTCTATTGTTGGGATCATATCCTTTGAAATGGTCCACAAGATTTAATGTTGTCTTTCTTTTTAGTGAATTCTTGAGCATGGTGGTTACATATATTTTTCATTTACATTATCAAAATATATTACGTTACAAGGGTGACTATGATACATTTGAGATCACATCAAGTTGAGCACCTTTGCAATCACCAAAAATATATTTATTCAATTAAACACATAAAATATCACATGTGAGTTTTCATTGATAAGTTCTATTGTAATACCAAAATCACTTCACTTGTTGAATCAAGCATGAAGGCTTTAGATTGCATTGGTCATATGGGTATTGTTGTCACTGATCCAAACTATAGACTTTCACTTATAAATCGTAAAGATAGTATAAGTGATCTAATTATTAGTTTCATTGATGCATCATTTGGATGCCCAAGGGGACCTCTATTATTCAAGAATCTAAATTTTGGTATAGATCTTGATAGTCATATTTCGATGGAAGGTCCAAATGGTATTGGAAAGTCAACTTTGAAAAAATTAATTCTATGGGCACTACAACTAAGTTAGAGTACAAGTTTCCATACAATGAAGTTTTACGTAGACATTTTTAGTCAATACCACATTGATTGGTTTTCCTTGTTAGATAATCCTCTATTTTATATGATGTGGTGCTTATTTGGTTTCTTGGAATAAAATTTGAGCGCCAATTTAGGATCATTTGGCATCACAAGGAACCTTGTACTTCAACCCATGTGTACATTATCAAGTGGAAAACAAATCATTAGATATTCCTTCTATCATCCCCATCCATTTGTTTGGTCTCTCTATCATTCCATATGGTTTATGTTTGGTTGTTATATTATTTGCAGTGAAATTCTAGTCAAGGTGGATCGAATGATAGTCGAAGTCGAAGGAATCGAAAGCAAGTCAAAGGTCGAGGTGGTTCAAACAGGTAAAGACAAAGTCTAAGGCATCGAAATAAATTCGAAGGTCGAGGTGGCTTGACTAGGTAAATACAAATTCAAAGACATCGACAACAAGTCAAATAGGTCAACCAACAAGAGGTCGACAGGTGGGCATGTGGAAACTAACTGAAGACCGAATGAAGGTTGACTAGTAGTCGACTGAAACAAAATATTGAGATTCACGGGGTTTGTAGCCAATGATATGCATGGCTTTGTAACCGTTTTTGGGCACCTTTTCTTTAGAGTTTTTCTTAATGTAAATCTTATAAAGAAAGCATGTTATAATGTTGTAAAAGTTAATCAATAATCATAGAGGTTGTTGGTCATGTAGATGTAAGTCGAATTGGCTACAAGATTGTTCTTGTGTAAAGAAAGAAGGTATGATGTCGATTGTGTCTTAGGTGTGGACCAAGGTTACACATGTAACCTTTCATTCTGAATGAATAAGAAAACAAGAGAGAAGAACACTCAAGGAATGATGGTTTTCTCGGTTTGGGTTTCCAAGGTAAAATCTCTGTGTACTGTGTATTTTCATTGTCATTTACTTTCTTGATTAAATCTTTATTCCTCTCTTCTTCTAGGTTTATCATGGAAGTGTTCCTCATTTCCTAACATGTGGTATCAGATATTGGTTTAACAACCTAGGATCTGAGCTAAACCCTTGGTTCAATAAGATTTTTAAGTCATAAATATTTACAAATTGTGTTAGAAAATGGCGAGCGGTTCGAGAATAGAGATCGAAAAATTCAATGGCCATAATTTTGAGCTTTGGAAGGTTAAAATCGAATATCTCCTTGTAAATCGAAAACAATGGGAAGTAGTCTGTCCATGTACCATGTTGAAAGGTATGTTGATGAAGGAATGGGAGAAACTTGAGAGAAGAGAAAGGAGTACAATTTGACTTTTTCTTGCAGATTCGTTACTACTGAATGTCTTATGTGAAGATTCGGCCAAGAAACTGTGGGACACATTGGGGAGCTTGTACCAATCAAAATCCCTAGTAAATAAGTTGTTTCTCAGAAAGAAATTGTATCTTTTGAGGATGAGTGAGGGAAGTTCAGTGACTGAGAACTTAAATGTGTCTAATACCATTATAAGTTAGTTATCTTCTGTGGATATTAAAATAAATGAGGAGGAGAAATGTCTTAGACTCTTATGTTATTTGCTAGACTCCTAGGATAGCTTAGTCATGGTTAGAGGGAGTAATGCAACCACATTAAAATTAGAAGATGTGGTTCCATCTCTACTGTTAGAAGAAATGAGAAGGAAAAACATGGAAGGATCGACCAAACATGCTTCTGTGGTGAGAGGTCGACCGATTGATAGAGATAAAGGAAAAATCTCCAGTAGAAAGTCTAATTCGAATGGTAGATCTAAATCCCATGTTCATTCGAAAAGAATATGTTGTAAATGAGTTAAATATGGGCATTACAAAAGGGACTGAAATTCAAAGGAAATGGAAGTCACTAAAAGATCCAACGAGAAGCATTCAACTGAGAGAAAGACGACTCCAAATAAGGGAGAGGCGATGTGTACTTGGCGTCAACCAGTACATAGTCGGATCAAGATGTTTGGTTGATCGAATCAGGAGCATCCTATCATATGACACCACATAGAGAATGGTTCTACGAATATGAACACTATGAAGGAGGAGGTGTGTTCTTGGGGGACGAATCGACAACCAAAATTGTTGGACAAGGAAGAGTTTGATTGATACTATAGGATGGGAGGAGTAGAACCCTTCCAGGTGTGTTACACATTCTGGGTTTGGAAAGAATCCTAACATTTTTCAGTAACATGAGTGATGCAGGAGTGCACACTCTATTTTACAAGGATTTGTGCAAGATGGTCAGAGGTGTGATGGTATTAATGAAAGGATTTTGGATTGGAACACTATAAAAGTTACTAGGGAGTGTCGACTCGACTAGATGCAACAACAACATTGCTCTTGAAGTCGACTTGACTCTACTTGACTTAGGATGAGTCAATTCAAACTGATTTGACAAGTCATCATAAAGTCAACCCGACCATGCTATGGCACGAGAGGCTGGGGCACATACGAGAAAAAGGACTTCGAGCTATGCATAGAAAAGGTATGGATGAAGACTTTTCTACATGTAATTTAGAAGCTGAATTTTGTGAACATTGTATATATGGAAAACAAATTCGGGTGAGGTTCCCATGTGGAGTGACAAGGAAAAATGGGATTCTAGAGTTGGTTCATAGTGATGTGTTTGGTAATATTTCAGTTCCTTCACTTGGTATATCCATGTATTATGTCTCCTTCATAGATGTTTTTTCTAGGAATACATGGATATATTTCCTGTGGAATAAATCAGAGTTTTTCGATAAATTCAAGGAGTTTAAATATCTTGTAGAAAACCAGACAAAGAAGAAGATTAAGGTGTTGAGAACTAACAACGGTGGTGAATTCTGTGGAAAATAATTTGATCAATTATGCAAGTAGTGTGGCATAGCGCACCAAAATACCACACCATATACCCCACAAAAAAATGGAGTTGCTGAGAGAATGAACAAAACATTAATGGACAAGGCAAGGATCATGCTTAGTGGTGTTGGGCTTGCACAAGAATTATGCTTGGAGGCATTTGAAACTGCAAAATACCTATTGAATATGTTTCCTTCGTCAGTGATATTCGACATGACTCCACATGAGGTATGGTTAGGTAAAAATAATTTGGTTTCATATCTCAAAGTATTTGGTTGTGATTCATTTGTGCATGTTCCAAAGGAAAAGAGGAGCAAGCTAGACAATAAGGTATACAAGTGTATTTTCATTGGATACAAAGAAGGAATGAAAGGATATAATCTCTAGGATCCTGCATCAAGGAAAAAAATGTATATTCGAGATGTGGTCTTCGGAGAAGTTGGAAGTAAGTCTGGGCCTGAAGAATTTGTTTAGACCGAGAATAATCTAGAGAAGGTGTGGTTTGAACTGAGGAATGAAGAAGATGATTCAGATGATTCAAATGAATTAGAAGAAGAGGTGGAGCAACTGATCCCGATTGTAAGGGGGTCAGAATGAATAAGAAAATCATTCGAAAGGTATAGTCCACCCAAATTTCGTTATGCATTTGTATTAATTTCCACTAACATTGATTCCAAGTCGATTGGGGAGCCAATCGAATCAGCAGAGGGAAAACTCTGAAAGGAATTCATGGTCAAAGAGATGGAATCCTTGCACAAGAATGAGACATGGGACTTAGTAAAATTACCTAGTGGAATAAATCTTGTCGGTAGAAAATGGGTATTCAAGAAGAAGATGAATGCAACAGGTCAAGTCGAGAAATTTAAAGCTCGATTAGTAGCGAAAGGATATTCCCAAGTCGAAGGAGTCAACTTCGGTGAGATTTTTCCCCTGATGCAAAATTAACTTCCATTAGAGTAATAATGTCTCTCGCTGCAACATTTGATATAGAAATAGAACAAATGGATGTAGAGACAATATTCCTACACAAGGACCTGGAAGAGGAAATCTACATGAAACAACCTGAAGCTTATGTAGTAAAGGGAAAGAAATATTTTTTGTGCAAACTGAAAATATCCCTTTATTGTATAAAGAAATCACCAAGGATGTGGTACCAAAAGTTTGACACATACATCCTTAGTTTGGGGTTTGTGAGAAGAAAAGATGATCACTGCATATATTCCAAAGAATAAGGTGGGTGTTTCATATATGTAGCATTGTATTTTGATGACATGTTGTTGATTGGAAACAACATGCATGCAATAAAAGAGGTGAAGAAGAATATATCCTCCAAGTTCGACATGAAGGATATCGATGCAGTGAACTTCATTCTGGAAATGGAGATCAAGAGATATAGAGCAACTAGAAATCTTTGGTTGAACCAGATGAAGTATATTGAAACCATATTGAAACGTTTCAACATGCAGGATTGTAAGCCTATGAAGTTGCTAATTCTTGTGGGAGCAAGGATAAATAATGAATAGTGTCCAAGGACATGGGAGGAAAGAGAGGACATGGCATGTGTTCCCTATGCAAGTATTTTTGGTAGTCTAATGTATGTGATGGTATACACTCGACCAAACATTGCCCATGTAGTGGAAGTGTTGATAAGGTACATGTCGACACTTGAGAAGGAGAACTGGTCTATTTTCAAGAGAGTATTCATGTATTTGTGTGGCACAAACAATTACGCTATATGCTACCAAGGAAAACCAAGAGGTGACCGTGAATCAAATGTACATGGATTTGTTGACACCGAATGGGATGGAGATCTGGATCGATGGAGGTTGGCCAGTGGATATGTGTTCAAAATGTTCGGTGGAGTAATAAGCTAGATGAGTAAGTGATAGGGATTCATAGCCCTGTAAACAACAAAAGTTAAATACATGGAAACCACACATGGATGAAAAGAAGAAGTATGGTTGCAAAGGATGTGTTCATGAATTGGGTTTGAGCAGAGATCTATGAAGAGAAGTTGCGACAGTCAAAGTGAAATACTTATGGAAAACAACCCAACTTATTATTCTAATACTAAGCACATTGATGTACAATACCAGTTCATGAGAGACATAGTGAAAATCAACAAGGTGTTCCTAGAGAAAGTAGACACATTGGAAAACATAGTGGACTCTTTGACCAAATCTGTTACTTTCGTGAAGTTCTCTTGGTGCCAAGAGGAAATGGGCATTGTTGCCCCAGGTCTATGAAAAAGATTTCAAAGGTCTCCCAGTTTCAGCAAAGAAAACAACAAGTGGGAGAATGTTGGTTTGTTATATTATTTGCAGTTAAAGTCTAGTCGAGGTGGATCGACTCGCAGTCAAAGTCGAAGGTCGAGGTGGTTTGACCAAGTAAAGATGAAGTCGAATACATCGACAACAGTTTGAAGGCTGAGGTGGCTCGACTGGGTAAAGAGGAAGTCGAAGACATCGATATAAATTCAAAGGTTGAGGTGGCTTGACCAGGTAAATTCGAATTCGAAAAGAAACTTGAAGAGGTCGAACGAAAAGAGGTCGACAGGCGGGCATGTGGCAACCAATTGAAGACAGAATGAAGGTCAATTGGTAACCCGACTTATTAATCGACTATTAAAGAATCCCAAGATTCGTGGGATTTGTAGCCAATGATATATGTTGATATGTAACCATTTTTGGGTTCCTTTTATTTATGTTTTTTCCTAATGTAAAGCCTATAAAGAAGGCATGCTATTTTGTTGTAAAAGTTAATCAATAATCATAGAGGTTGTTTGTCATGTAGATTTAAACCAAATTAGCTACATGGTTTTTCTTGTGTAAATCAAGAATTTATGATGTCAAATGTGTCTTAGGTGTGGACCAAGGTTAGACATGTAACCTTTTATTCTGAATGAATAAGACAACAAGAGAGAATAACACTTAAGTAATGTTGGTTTTCTCGGTTTGATTTTCAAGTGTAAAATCTCTTTGTATTGTATGTTTGTTTTATCATTTAATTTCTTGATTAAATATTTCTTCCTCTCTTCTTCTAGGCTTAGCGTGGAAACATTCCTCATTTCCTAAAAGTTTAGTTACTACAAGCTTTCATGCCTCTTCCAACAACAATGGTCAAATTGTTCATGCCTTTGTTGCACCAATAGTTTTTTGATGTGCACCCCTTCACTTGAGTCTTCCTAGACCTACATGTTTCCCACAAAATATGCAGTTCTATCCTCTATGGCAACAAACCCATGGTCAAATTCAAACATGTATAGCATCATTCCTAAACATGGAGGACAGTGTGAACAATATCCATTTAAACATGGAGAAAATTATATGGGCACCCTTATCAATGTAATTATGGATTGTATATATGTCCTCATTAATAGGTGGTTAGGGTTTTTCTCTTTTATATTATTTTAAATGATAATTCGTTAAGTTGTTACTAAATACATGGTCAAATTTAACAACTACCCCAATTGTGTAGTTCATTATAAATACAAATAGAAATGAGTGTATAACATGTATACATTTTTGGCCAAAAGTTCTCTCACTTTATCCATTCTTTCATTGGTGTCTTATCGTGGCTAAGGGCCTTTAACTCATATCATGGAACTCCTTTATCAAGAATCCAATATGAGAGGAGTTATACAAACATATTAATATTTTGTTATGTTAATTTGGCAGAAGAAAAAGAGAAGCATCCCTATTGGAATATTATACATGTTAGAAGACTCAAAACCATAGATCAAGGGATCCTTAGAACAAAAAAAATAATATTATTATAAAAATATTTGTAAAAAAATAATTAATTAAAATATATACATATCGGTTCCTTGATCTACAATTCTGAGTCCTTCACGGCTCTAGCCTTTGGGGTTTCGGATCCCAGTCTAGTTGGTCAGGAAGGTCCACCTAACCACCTGCGGAACTGCCTAACATCGGTCAACCTTATGGGAAACTCAATCTTGCGGTTACCTTCAGCCAGTATAAGGCTAGTGAGGTTAGTCATACTCTGAAGTCCTGGACTTTCGGAGCTCCGAAGCCAAGGGGACATAGCTTCCTTAGGCTTAGCCTAAGGTTCCTGGGTATTATTCATATGGTTCCTCTCGAACGGATCTCATCCGCTCATCTTATAAACAAAGAGACCTCCCCCTTTTCAAGGCTTCAACTTCTTTATCCTTCCTAAGCTTTACCATGAAATGGTTAAGGACTTGGGTCTAGAATTTTGGTCCCCCGATAGGGCTCTGGAAGAGGTATCCTCTTCAAATGGACAGGTTCAGGTCAACATGATATCTCCTATATCGACCGTCATAAAATCTTATGTCCTAGGAAGCCTTAGGAACTAAGCTAGGCATACAAACTATCAGTCAGAAATGTAAGTTTACAAAGAGATGGAGGCATACACATATCACAACCATTCCACATAGAAGTTATTTATAATTACGCATAGGTATAAATCCAAGCATCCATCCATTATTCCATATAAATACATAAAACAGGGAAAATACTTATCATAACCAGATAACGTGAAGCGACTGCTGAAATGGGTGCTTGTTTCCTCCTAACCATAGGCTCAGGCACTCTTAACGGATTTACCACTAGCCACCCCTGAGCTAGACCACAATGCTCTGCAACATAATACTTTCTTTTGGCTCAGCAACAGTAGGGATGAAGGTCAGTCTCCTCCTCTCGCAGTATCTTGGCAGTGGTTTACACGATACCAAGTAAGGAGGACCAACCTCATTTATCATCTTGTATCATAACCTTCTCAACCATTTCCTGCGACCATAACGCTTATCTCTTATTTCTTCCTTGAAACCGAGAGCTTATCTTCTCGTCTCTGCGCTCTTCGCAGGTCTTCCTCTCTCCCACCACACCTTCCTTCCTTGGCTTTCTCAACAAGGTTGCATGTGGCTCAAATTCCCAGTCATTGGTCAGGTCTGAAATCCTTATAGATGGGTGTTATGCCCCATCCTCTCATTATCTCTTGAGGAGGTATTCCCACCTACTAGCCTTACTGTAATTCAATTCTGGATCAGAGGGATATTATGGTCCTGAGCAATTCATATCCAGTAGGGTACTGGTTTGGTGGAGGTTAACGTAACCTTTCCTGGTCCCCTTCACCATATGTTTTATAGCATTTGTGGTCTCTCTTAGTGTACCCCCCCTTTCCATCATTCATGAAACACTTATCCATTTCTTAGTAAGTAAAAAAATTTATATTCATTGACCTTTGATACAAAGGTCCATCCAATCAAATATTCACACATATTGCATTTTCCATAGTCTCTTGGCCCATATAGTTATATTTACAAACTGGGGGAAACAAGGTGTTACAATTCCCTCCCCCTTAAAGGAACATCATCCTCGATGTTCTATCTTTCAACATGTTTTGATATATAGAAGTGAACAAAAATGGATATGCATGTCTCATGGCATCCTTCATTTCCCACGTAGCCTCATCTGGGCCAAAGTGTTTCCACTGCACCTTGACCTGTGAAATGGTTCGGTTCTTGAGTGGGGTTTCCTTCCTGTCTAGTATGCATTGAGGTTCTAGCAGAAATTCTCCCTCCATCTCCACCTATATCACAGACTAGCAAATTATATGATTAGAATCATGTACATATTTCTTCAATAATGAAACATGGAAAACATTATGTGCCTTTATTGTGGGAGGGAGTGCTAGCCTATAGGCTACATGTCCCACTCTATTTAAGACTTCAAAGGGTCCACAATACCGAGGTGCCATCTTGGCACAAGCTCCCATTCTCATGGAACTCTTCCTGGGCCTAACTCTGAGATATATATGGTCTCATGTATTGAACTCTCTAGGAGTTCTCTTTCTGTCGTCGTAACTTTTATGTCTATCCTGAGCAATTTTCAGATTTTGCTTTATCTGAATCAATTTTTTTTCCATTTCTTTTAGCATGTCGGGTTCGATTGTAGTTCTATCCACTGGATTACTCCAGCTGATTGGAGTCTTGCATGATCTACCATAGAGGGATTCAAAGGGGCTCATCTTCAATGATTCTTGATAACCGTTGTTGTAGGAAAATTCTACCAATGGTAGGTAGTCTTCCCACTTCTTAAGTTGATGCATTACATGCATCCCTAACATGTCTTCTAATGTCTATTTTACTCTTTATGTATGTCCATCATTTTGAGGGTGATAGGTTGTGCTAAACAACAATTTACTCTCAAAACAAGCCATCAAGGATTTCCAAAAGCTTGAAGTGAATTTTGTATCTCTATCAGATAAAATCTCCCTAGGCATGCCATGCAGTCTGAATATCTCCTTCATGAATATGTTGGAAATATCTATTGCCTTGCAAGTCGATTTGACATGAACAAAGTGAGAAGACTTGCTCAATTTTTCCACCACTACCATGATGGCATAATTCTTCTTAGGTAATTCTGGTAATCGAGTGATGAAATCATGGAGATGGTTTCCCATTTCCATTCTGGAACTAGTAGAGGCTATAAAAACCCTGTTGCATGTCAGTTTTCTGGCTTAATTTGGTGGCATTCAAGACACTTAGCTAGATATTCAGCTATGTCCTTTTTCAATCTAGGCCAATAGAATTGTTTCCTAGTGGTCGTGATCATTTTCCGATATCTTGGGTGACCAGTATATGGTCTCTTTTGCAATTCATCCATTATGAACCTCTTCAAGTCATCACAACGTGGGATGATATACAATCTATTTTTGTAAGTCAGCAGGCCTTCGTCGAGCATCTGATACCCTTCATACTTTTTCCCTGTGGGCTATTTTTTTAGGTATGATGTCGCGATCTTGAAGAATGCATATGTTTCTTGTGCATTCTTGAATCTTTCCCTGACATTCGTTTCACAGGTGCTCACCGATGTCAAGTGAATCATTTTCACACTTCTTCTAAGGGAATTTTCCACCCTATTTTCCTTTCCTTTGATTTGTTTTATTTCAAAATAAAACTAACTAAGGAGATCCATCCACCTAGAGTGTATAGCATTGAGTTTTGGTCGATCAAACAGGTGCCTCAATCCATAGTGGTTTTCCATAAGTACAAATATCCTACCCAGGAGGTAACGCCTCCACATTTTTAAAGTATGCACTATGGCATCCAACTCTAGATCATGGATCACATAATTGAATTCATGCTCATTTAGTTTTATGGATTCGTAGAAAATTACATGTCCTTATTGCATAAGGAATCCTCCAAGTCCTTCCTTGCAAGCATCTGTACACACGAAGAATTCATTATCAAGGTCTACAATTTCCATCACAGGTGCATGGCTCAGAAGGTATTTCAGTGTCTAAAATCTTTCTTCACATTCTGATGTCCAAGTGCATTTAACCCCCTTTTTATGAAGGGAAGTGATTGGACAACCAATCTTGGAAAAGCCTTTTATGAACCTTCTATAGTATCCTAATAAGCCCATAAATGATCTGATATCATATACATAATTTTGGGTAGTCCATTCCATAATAGATATTATCTTTTCAAGCTCTACTGCCACTCCTTCTTTAGAAATAACATGGCCTAAGTAATGGACTTGCTTATGGAAAAAGTCACACTTTCTAAACTTAGCGCAGAGTTGATGTTCTCTTAGTACTTGAAGTACGATTCTAAGATGTTCTTCATGATCCTATATGTTCTTGGAGTAGATTAGGATATCATCATTGAAAACCAATACAAATCTATCTAGGAATTTGTTGAGTACATTATTCATCAAGCACATAAAAGTGGTGGGGGCATTGGTTAATCCAAATGGAACTACCGCAATTTCATAGTTACCATACCTTGTCCTGAAGGTTGTTTTGTGGATGTCTTCATCCTTGATTCGGACTTAATAGTATCCAGACTTCAATTCAATCTTTGAGAAAATGGAAGCACCCCCTAATTGGTCGGACAAGTCATCAATTCTTGGTAAGGGGTACTTGTTATTTATGGTTGTCTTATTGAGTTGTCTATAGTCTATGCACAGTCAGAGCGTGCCATATTTCTTCCTCACAAAAAGGAATGGTGCTCCCCATGGAGACACACTAGGTCAAATGTATCCTTTTTCCATCATTTCCTTTAGCTGTAGCTTGATCTCAACTATCTTGGGTGTACTCATCCTATAGGGTGTCCTAGACACTAGCATTGTTCCTAGTGCAAGTTCTATCGATAAGTCAATGTCTCTCCTCGGAGTTAGACCTGGTACCTCTTATGGAAACACATATCTATACTCTCTTAATATCGGGTGGTCCTTTAGGTTCGATATGTCATCCTCAACAGATTTTGACACCTGTATTGCATATAGAGGACTTCCCTTTCTGCAATACTTTTTCATTTGAAGGGTTGATATTCATCGCACTGAGACATGATTTTGAATCCCTTGGAGGGTTATATTTTTCCCTTCTTCATTTATACATTCTAAGGTTTTATGGTAACAATCCAACTTAGTTTTATAAGCAACTAACTAGTCCATACCAATCAACAGGTCATAAGATCCTAGGGGAAGTATGTTAAGAGTAGCTTGGGTGGGAAATCCATCCATAATGAATTGGAAAGATGGTATGACCTATACTACTTTTGTTTTGGTTCCAGTGGCTAGTTTTACTAACCATGGATTAACATGTCTAACTAGTTGCAGTTTACCCTAATCAATAGTCTGAGGGGCCACACAACTCAAATTAGAACTAGGGTCGATTAAAATAGAAAATAGATGGTTGGCGATCATACCTTCCATATCCACCACTAAAGTTTGGTGGTCGGCTTGTTTATTATCCACGAATGCATAAATCCATGGCATGATCCTAGCCACATCATTAACTGTGGTATCTTATTGGATGTTGTAGACTCTCCTATTGTTCTGTTGTCTATGTGGACAGTCCCTTAGTAGATGTTCTTCTCCACAACCCCAACATTTCAAGGGTTCCTTCTTTGGGTTATCAGTCTTTCCTGGGGTTTCTCCAAAAGGTTTATTGCCACTATGGGAGGGGAAATTTTGTTGATATACACTTCTAGTAGGTAGGCTTATCCTATAGCCCTTCCTATAGTTCTTAAATATTGAGGATTTGAACCCCTTCTTATTGAATCTCGAACCGCTCTTCTTCTTCCAATCCTCGCGAGGTTCTGTCTGACCCCCGAGTTGTTCATAACAATACCTCACCTTCCAGATAGTGTCTTCTAAGGTATTTGGCTTGTCAAACTCAATACTATTCTAGTAGGTCTGAGGTAACCCACTAATAAATCATTTCACTTTTACCTTTTCAACCTTTATGTAGGGTACATACCTCATCATCTCAAGGAATTTATTGGCATATTCCTCTATGATGAGTTTTTCGAGCTTGAGTTCATAGAACTCCTCTTCCCATCAAAGAATTTCTCTGATAGATACTTATTGTTGAAGTGTTTCTCAAACTGTTTCCATGATAAGTCCTCTTCATGGATTCCTTTCACATTCTTAAGATCTTCCCACCAAATGGAAGCCTTTCAATTCAGGTTGAAGATAATTATTCGAGCCTTCAAGTTTTCAGAGTATTCATGGACTCTGAAGTACTTCTTTAAACCAAGCAGCCAAGATTTTGCCTCTTACCCTTTCTCAATTTCTCCATTGAAAGAGGGTGGTTTGGCTTTCTTGAACTCTTCAGGGTCATGAATTTTGGAATTATTTCAGTTCGTGCCTTTCCTTTGAGAATGTGAGCTAGTTTTACTACTAGAAGATTCCTCGAAGTTGTCAGTTTCCTTTCTAGAGGATTCTCCCGATCAGTGTCCCCTGTCTCCATGTTGGACCTTCTTTGAGGTACTCCTCCTAGTGTGGGCACTTATGAGACCACATTTTCATATCTCAGGTGGACTTTGAATTCTATTTGTATGTCATCGGTCCACATGATTGGTTGCAGGTCCATGCTGCAACTATCTCTGTATATCGGATAAGCTCTGCAACAAGACTACACTAATTTATGTTTGATTTTCTTGCTCCTTTATCAATATCGCGTTGTCGACCTTACAACTCTGTAATTTAGCCATGAGGCTCCTTATAGTTTCATCCAAATCCGAAGGGGTTTCCATCGCCCTCCTCTTGTCATATTCTTCGTTTCTATTGTGGGAGCCATCCCCCACTTCATGGTGTGTCACCATCCTTTATGCTTGTATTTTCCCACAGTTCACTAATTGCTTGAGTGCTGACAAAACACTTGATGTTACCTAATAGTCTATTAGTTCATGAAAAACACATATTCATATTTCTTAAATACATACATACAATAGAAAAACTTCATTCTTTTCTTCAGTAAGGGTTTAACCAGACTCTTTAGGGAAGAGGTAAGGTAAGGCATCACCCTTAAAGTTCTTTTAAATATGGTTTCTTACACAACTCGTCCATGAGCCCAACCAGGCTAAGTGTTGTAACCATGCTCTGATACTAATTTGTAACACACCTAACCTCAGAGTGGCTTTCCTAAAGATGGGGCCTCAAAAAAATTTTCTCCTTAGGTGATCAAATACTCCATTTGGGGTTTCTACTACACTCTTCTCATCCAGCGTTTTCCAACCATGGTCTTTGTGCTCAAAATTGAGCCCATAACCGATGGATATATCTCTCCAAAGTTCTTTGGGCGTTTATTGGTTTAGGGCCACATGACGCCCATGTGGATCCACCTCACACATACTATTTCCAAGCTCCTTCCTCCATGGTGGAAGACCATCCACGGTCTGATACCATGATTGGAATTACTTTCTTCATCCTATGTTAGTTGTGGAGGGATTTGGCGCTTCACACCTGTTTACTATCTATGCACGAGACCGCTTGGAGTTACAAACTTCCAAAGTTCTGTAAGCTCACCACATGGATCCGACTTATGAACCATTTCAGTCTCTCTACAATTCTACATCCCAGACCCTCCGAAGTCTTGAAGTCCCAGACTCTCAGAGTCTCAGTCACTTCTTCAACCAAGTTGGCTAGGCAGAAATGTATCAGGAACTAACACATAGGAGGAGTCAAGGTGACACATGTTACGTTCCAATGGGCCTATAGGGCATGTGATGCACACGAATCCAAGTGACATGTGGCATGTCAATATGGGGTCCATGTCACCCTGGGGGCACCACTACACCATGTCACCACTGGACTAACAAGCTTCTAACATTCCTTAGATCTCACAGTCGAGATCTGAACACGTAGATTTATATATCTACAACTTTGGTTACCTCAGGGATTCGTTGTTATGGAGTGTTGTGATGCAACTCCTCTTATCTCCCGAAGTGCCCAATCTCTGAAAAAAGGGGCTAGTGCCACACATCCTCAGTATATCAATGGATGTGAAGGGACCTGAAGGATCCTTCAATCTACGATTATGAGTCCTTCATGTCTCTGACCTTCAGGGTTTCGAATCTCGGTCTAGTTGTTCAGGTAGGTCCACCTAACCACCTAGGGAACCGCCTAACGTCGATCAACCTTACAGGAAACTGAGTCTCCCATTTACCTTCTATTAGCAATGAGAATCACCCTCATATTGCAAGAGGATAATCCCAGTACCCATCAAAAAGGTTTGTAAATGTAAATGAGTGATTAAAGGTCAAATGGAAAAAACTTAGAACAAGAATGTTTTAACTCAGAAATCTGCGCTAGCATGCATAAGAAAATGAGGTCTTGATTAACTTTAGTTAGTGGTTTTGGGTAAAACTGAATAGGAGGAAGACTTAGTGAGGAAGGTAGAAAGGTCTTCTATTAACATTAGGTTTTCAAGCAACCAAGAGAAGAAAAAATCAGTCACAAGAACTTCTTGAAATTAAAGTTTAAGAACACTGAAAAACATTCATAGCAACATTATAATCAAACATTCATTATAACACAATCACAACATCTCATATGGATCACCCAATCATGAGTAATTTAGTATAAGAGGCAACAAGATGATAAAAGGAAACTGACTTCTATTAATCAAAATGTCTCAAGTCCAATACATAACCAGAGAACAACTTTACTTAGTCAAAATATTACAATCAGGGATCCCTGCTCAACCATTTGAACCTCTCTAATCATTTATAAGATGTAATTATAATCAAAAGAGAAAAGGAAACAACTATAGGTGTGATCTGGCCTTCCTATCCTAGGATTCTCCAAAACAACTACAATTCTAACTCCTGTACTAACAGATCTCAACAAATTGCTACAATTTAGGATCCATGTTGGAAACCACTCTAACAAGAATTAAATGGCATGTCTTATATCTTAGGCACATTCCTCTCCAGTGCCAAGTGTCCTCCAAGCTCATATGATGCTTCCAAGCTACCACCTATGATCCTT
>JZKD02S0968251.1:37205-67488 GCA_000966675.3 Picea glauca | reverse complement strand
GTTTTAATAATTTTATTATTATATATTAAATAATTTACTATTTAATAAAATAAAGTTATTTATCTACTTAATAATTAATATTACAAAATGGTGAATTTTGTAACTTTTAATTTTTAATTTTTAAGTGTCAACAAACTTTATTATCATAAAACTAAAAAAACATAATATACAAGTCATTAAAATTTCCTTTACATAACATCAAAAAATAAAATATCAAAGTCATTAGTTTTTCATTCCAATTTGCAATAAGGGAGAGTTGCAAAGCAACTTAGTACCTAATTTTTTTAAGAACTAAGGGAACAACTTGTATTATTGTTGTTATATGTTGTCTCTTTATATGTCATCCCTTCATTGGATTCTAGTTTATTCTAATACAATTATGTCAACTTTAGCTCCTACTTATTTGAATTATTCGTTTGATTGATTTTTTTGGCCAATCAATCAAAGTGTAATGTCCCAAGGGCTGTGATGGAAGAAATGTCTATGTTCACATAGGAAACTTTGATAGGAATCTAGTTCAACCTTGCATCATTCATATAAATTGTAAGTGGGCATGCACAGAATAAATAAAGAAGAGTTGTGGGTAATGGACCATCAAAACCATAAAATGTTGTGTTGCTTTACTTGGCCTTGAAAATTTCATGATATTAAGAATATAGACTTACATAGTTATAAAAATCAGTGCATTATGATGGGTGACGAGGTTGCAACAAAGCAAAAAAATAAAAAAATAAAAACAAAAACAAATGGCATTGTTAGAAATGGTAAGTAAAAACATTACTGCCAAGATATAGAATATTTTGGTAATTAAATAGAAAATAAATGGCAACAGATGGAAATGTAGAAATGGTAAATAAAAACATCATTGTCACTTGTAAGCACGATAGATAATATGTATTACAAAGTGACATCATTGTCAACTTTCTAGTTCATTGAATTGACAACTAGGTGTTGAGATTTACTAGCAATTGACCATTTGAGGTTTACTCACAACTGGTATATGCAAGATCACTATTAGCTTGGAAGTTCAATGAATCACTAGCTTGCTCAATAGTTGGATTATATTGAGTAGACTAGATACTCTAATCACTATATAGCCCTTCAATAGTTGAACACTAATTAACAATAAAGTAGTCGCTTCTATTGGTATCTTCATGTCATTTATTCAAAGGGATGCAATGTTGGAGCTATTTCATCCTTTCCATGCATTCTTATTAAATAAATGGTGTGCATCCATGTTGTTTGTGTCATTTCATGTACATTGACAGACATTCTTTCATTGATATCTCAATATCTAACATCCTACAACACACAACCTATGTTTTGTGGCTTCTTTTCATTGATATCCCAATATCCAACATCCTCCAACATGTTATCTATGTTTCCTAACAATTTTGTAGACACGTTACTTGTGATGGTAATAAATGTATGTTGCATATATTTGAATTTAATTTTCATGTCAATTATAAATGATTAGCACATTTCATTCTTGAACAAATCATTAACGTGTTGCATGTTTTGAACACATGTGAATGTAATGTCCTCTATCTTCTTATTACAAGAAACAATGTCACATGCATGGAAGTTCACAAAAGATTATTTCCATAAATGGAGTGCATGGATCATTAATGTCTATGAGCATATAAATATGCAATGGTAAGATCTAGAGTACAAGGTTGCTTCCATTGTATTTTGGTTTCCCCTATATACGAAAGTTATTACCATTAAAATTATTTATAGGAATTCCAAGCTACATAGCATTTTTCAATGTCTTTATTTGATTAAATCAATTTTCTCTAACCTCCTCTGCACTTCTAGAAGGGATTCCCTTGACTACAATTTCAACTTTATCCTTGATTATAGATTTCTCTTAGTTGGAACTTCAGTAAATCCATCAAAAAAAGATTTCATAATAGGTTTGGCTTACAATCAATAATTTGTTTTTTGGAAACTTCCATAAAACCCACATTACAGTGTTAGCAAGATTTTATTTTTGTTGTTGAACTTGTTAATGTGCACAAAACAATAAGAATGATATCTATCTTTACATAACAATAAGAGTGATCTTTATTTATCTTTTAATAAGGCAATTTATCTAGGATTTCTCTATTTCTTCATTTAAGCATTGATGTTACCATCCATCAAAGATCAACAATTGAGTGAACTAAGCATTTCTAAAACCATAAAAAAAAAAAAAAAAAACATAGATTTTCTTTTGATTGTGATCAAATAGCATCTTTAATATAATATAGAATATTAATTTTCCAATAGTACAATGCTAGTTTACATACATGACAAACTCATAAAGCATTTGTGAAAGGATTGGTATAGCTTATAGATATGTGTGTAATCTGTGAAATATTCAATAGAGATTTGAAAACATTCTTCGTCAAAAATTTGTTTGAGATAGTAAAGTAGTAGGCACTTACATGATTTGCAAACAAGATTTTGGTGGCAAAGCTTACATAACTTATAGTGCCAAAAGTTGGAATACACTGTTAAGGTTACAAAACTATTATTAGAATCTCCAGTAGGATCTCATAGCATTTCTATCGGTGGGTATGAATATCGTGAAGGTAGTGTATCCAACTAGTAGGTGAGCGGGAAGCCTCTAGAAAGGCGGTAGAGCAAGAAACCTATACAAATGCTACAAATGAATTAGTGTAATAAATTGTTTTTTATGTTTAAAGATCTAGAAACTATTTGTTTTGTACTTTATGAAACATTAGTGGGTGATTTATTGGGAAAAGTAATGTTAAAGTAATTTCCATCATTTTCACAATAATCTACACTTGGTAATGTGTAATTTAATCTAGGATTTTATGTAACCTCAAGTATTGAACATTAATTTGCTTGGATATGAGGCCAAATAAGATGAAGAACTATGTGATTTGTCTATAAAAAGTGTTTTTATAGAAATTTAAGTTAAAATTTAAGCTATGTCAAAAACACAAAAAAAAAAGTAATTAGTTATTATTATACAAACTATTGTTAAGTTACAAACAAAGACAACAAGTTGATTCATATATTCCTAGCCTAAAAGGCATGGACTATTAAGTATAAGAGAACTCATGTGAAAATTAAGAGTCATCGTTGTCATCTAAAAACTTAATCCTCAAATGAAAGGTTATTGTTTAATCATTGTTATATTGTTATCTTACAATTATAGTTATCACATGGGGTATAATATAATGAATGTCAATGATCATTTATGAATATGAATATGATTTATGAGCCCAACTCTCTAGTAACACTACCAAATTATCATTTCCCATTCCTCCATATTCCTTATCTCACTTGCAAAGTACATTCCTCCATGTTCCACACCTCACTTAGTAATGTACTCTTTTTTCTAGGTAATGTTTATCAAGGGAAATCTCTCTAGAAATTCCCCTCATTCCAAGGTTGGTACCTAGGATAAACCCTAGATTCTTCAAGGCACAAGGCTAGGTCAATAACTAATTAATAGATCATATATAGCTCATCAAAAATTGGTTGACTAAGAGAAACATGTCACAAAGTGGGATTTGAACCCTAGTGGGGAGGGTAATATTCTTTCCTCACAACTGCTCAAGCTACACCCAATTGACAATTGGTTATGTACTCTATCTAGCTTCTATTGGAAATGCACATTTCAAGGGGATGTTTAATCTTTCCATGATCCACTTCACTATTATTATGATTTTAGCTACATCTAGATCATCGCCTCATGTGACCACCTTGTGTGGATCACATTTGCATTATGCATTGAGGCATAATTCTACTTGTTATTCTCGATGTTTGGTCATTTTTAGTTAATGTTTATTGATTTTATTTGTTGTTCCAAGTTCATATTGAAATTACAACCCAAGTTATAAAATAGTCATTGGGAATATGAATATAACTCTTGAGTGAGAACACAGCTAAATTATGAGATAGCTCCAAACCCTACTTTGCTAGGTAATTTTTTCCATGTGCCTTTCTCGATCTATCATTCCATCTATTGTTCATTTACTTAGTTGATTGATCAATAGGTGGCAAGAAAAAAAAATTCTTCACCTGGTAGCTCACAAGCAATGCCAGTTATAAAGTGACCCACCATCAACATAGATGCCCCATGTTTTCTTCCACAACAACCATAGTTACTATAAGGCTCTTAGCAGCTACAAAGTTGTGCATCCATGTGCCCAATGTAGAGGAGGAGTCAATTTTATTGTAATGAAAGCCATATTCTAATGTTTTTCATGAAAGATGGAAAGCAAGGGCATTGTCAAAGAATATATTGTCTTTCCCCTATAGGTTGGAATTGATATATGTGGAGTGATATCGATGTAATTATGGAGTGTATTTATGTCCTCATCAATAGGTGGTTAGGGTTTTTCTCTTTGATATTATTTTTAATTAGTTTTTAAGTTGTTATTGAACACATGATCAACTTGAACCACTCTCCCAATTTTGTAAGTAATTCATTATAAATACCAATAGAAATGAGTGTATAACGTGTGTACATATTTAACCAAATGGTCTTGTATATCTTTTTTTGTTATTTCATTGGTGTCTTGTTGTGGCTAAGGGACTTTGGCTTGTATCAAGTGGTATCAAAGAATTAATGTCCTAGTGACCAAACTTTATTTTATTTATTGCACCAACTATAAATCCTTTTCTTCAGATATACACCTTCTTTCAAGTCATGCTCCTCAATGGATTAGATTGTTGTATTTAGGGCATTATTCTTGATATATCATATCCTTACAACACTTTTTCATCAGCATCCATTTGCCTCATATCTATGCACTCCTTCAAGGCACTCTCCTTGGTTGATTGGGTCTCCCTCAAACAAACTCCTCACCCTTAGATCTATGCAACCTTTCAAGGAATCCTCCTCAATAGATTGGAGTGGCATCACATCTCTATCCTTAGAACCAATGCTCATCATTATGACTATCCATCATTGTGAGGGCTACTCCTTTGTAGTCTAGATTGGAAAAATATTTTGGACAAATCATGGTCCTCTCCCTACAACTACAACAACAACTTAACGAGTCACATATAGATTGATTTGTAAGTTCCCTTTCTGTGGTTACAAATATATATATATATATATATATATATATATATATATATATATAGCATCATCTCTAGCAACTCATACTCCATGGATTTGTTCCACTGCTTTTCCTTTAGTGACCTTCCCTTGGCCTAGTTACTTATACAAAGTACAACTTGAAAATATTCTCAGCTTCACTTATCTTCCCATTTTTTCACCCAACTTCGTAGGATTTTCATACTCACTAACCCCCACAACCTACCCCACACCCTCAAGATTTAGGAGTTTCTACTACATATTAAGAACCTCTTTGAGATATTCCTCGTGCATGATCCACCCATAATGCATATCCCTTGCCCCTCAAACATCATATTCATCTCATCAAATTGGTGGAAACATATAGAGCTACCCATACAACAAATACATATTGATTTCGAGGCCATTTTGATTTCACAATTGATGCCTTTGGATCAACATGGTCACTTTCCTAAAGAAGAGATCATTTTTGTGCATCGAGATTTATGGAATAAATCACTAGATTTGTTGACTACGTTTCCATCACCTAGACATTCATGTCCACCCACTCTAGATCCGATGGATCACTCTGTCTCTCTTCCCTCATGGCCTTCAAATGTGCCATATGACAATGTCCATTCTATCAACAATTATTCAATTCAAATAAGTCATGTAGATGGAAATAACTCTCTAGATAATGACTAGGTCATTGCCAATGGAATTACTTATGTTATTCTTACTAATCATGGTGTTACGAAAATATTCCCCTATGAACAGGTGAACTTTCCCTTAGATTACAGACCCCTATACCAAGAAATAAAATCACATTTGGACACTACCATTCCTATAAATTCATTTTGTCCATCGAAAAAGAGATAAGGAGGGGAAGTATGACGCACCTCGTTTATGATGTTTGCCCTAGCCACTCCAATCCATGAGCTTTATATTCACTCTTGGTGCAAATTCATACCTGCAATGAACAACAAGAAACACATGAATATCTCCTACTCTAATGGATTAGACAAATAAAATTCATCTATTTAAATTAATTCAAACATAGACAAGCACATGTAAACATACACTTGAAGGAAATAGGCCAAGTATATTAAATGAGAACCAAGAAAACTTACAGACCACAAATGATGTCAGTTTCAAATCCCCCAAGCTCTCCTCATCCAGACCCTTGCATGAATCCCAAGATCATAAGTTTGGTATCTCTGTCGATCTCCCCTTCACCATGGAAATCCCTCATTATATAGGATTTGGAGGCTTAACCACGATGGAGAAGATCACTCATTAAATCCACTAAAATGGGATCTCCAATATTTTTATGGAGAAAATATATCTCAAGGATTTTAAGGAGGAAATATCTCTCAATATCCACCAAATTAGGATTTTGGTTTGAGAAAATCTCTCAATCATCCATGAGATTCTCAACTTCTCCTTGAGATTATTAGGAAACTAAATGTGAGGTGGATTCTCACACTAAATTAATTTCCTTTTTATGAATAATAATGAATAATTCATGTGCACATGGTATTTTTACCTTCATACGATATATTTATCCTCCACGTTGACTATGGATTGTGACAAATGTTCTTTCATGGTGTTAAGGTTTTAAAACAAATAGAAACACATAGAAAAGTGCATGTGACACTTAGTAAGGTTCATACGACACTTTTACTACACTTGCGACACTTAGGGTGAGGCACTTAAGTGTGGAATTTTTATGTGTAACAGATGCCCCCTAAAGTGTGAGGTCAGAAAAGAAACTAGTGGCTGAAACACTTTAGAAACTCTTCAATGCAAGGGTGTTGGAGTGGGAGAACCTGGTAGAAGTTGCAAACAACCATCATATAGTATTAATATATGTTGCATCCTCGAGGCAAGCATACCTATGCTCAGAATATAAATAACTCAAAGCATGGCCGCCAACCAATACACTGTGGATCCATGAGAATATTGACTAAGGATATGGCCACCAAACATACAATGTGGATCCATATGACTCGATCAAGTTGTAGCCACGAGATTTTACACAGTGGAGCTACAATATGCAAAAACAACATAGCCACAGACTAATAAAAAGTGTATCTATGTGACAGTGTATATAAATAAGTTTCAAACTCCATAGCAACCTAGGTTAATCAAATAACATTTGGTAGATGCCAAATATTCCCCCAGGGTCTTCATCTCGATCCCGAACCAGTATGATTCTAAACATGTGAATACATGTGTTGATGTTGAACATGGTAGAAACCACTTGATTACCTGTCATTGATGTATACCATTAACAAGCACGAGACATATCACCATTGATGCCAATGACTTTCAAGATGCCCTAGTACAATCCAATGGGTGTGAATTTTGTGAGCTGAAGTTGAACACTCGTGGAATCATTCGATCAGAGGTCAATGATGTTAACCCATTGTCGAAAGTGAGGAAACCTATCATTGAGGCATGAAAGTTCCAAGGTACTAATTGGTTTCTAAGTCTAATTCATGAACGATATGTTGAAGTCAACAAGAAAAGACTCGTCAAAGAAGGGTCTTGATGTATCCCCCATCATCGACATGAAACCGACATAGAATAGTGATTTAAGATGAAAGATTAGATATGAATAGACTGACATGGGTATGAATATTGTTGAGTGGTTTATACTTCCCTTGAAAATTTCATGGAACGATAATTGACTTGGAAACATTGATTCAACGAAGCAAGGATCCAAATATAATGTGATGATCTCCATTGTGTAACAAAAACCAAAGGTTCTCTTTGAAGGAAAAGAGTATGATGACATAGAATGTGACAACAATCAAAGGTTCTCTTTGAATAATAAGAGTATGACGACACATGGACTTCAAATGACTTAGAGAAAAGAATATTACCCAACTGTACGACATAATGTAGACATGTGCCATGTTCAAGCGTGACAACAAAGAGCTTCCATGAATTTTTTCAAGACTTGACCCACTTCCCAATTTTTCCCCCCATCCAGATAGATGAGTACCTGTTTATTTTTTAACGATCTTAGGTGCTCATACTGAGGATAATAGGTGCTCAGTATAAGCTCATACTTCGGACGATTCCTTTGGATTATTTTTAACGAACCCTAGGAAGGAGTGGTTTGGTCCCAAACAGGCCTTTCAATGTATGTTTTATGAGCCCAATGAAAGTAAATTCAGTGGTTTTTCATGTTTAGAGAGTTTGAAAAACACTTAAAGGAAACTCCGAGATGGACTTTTTCATAAGTTTAGTCTCCTAATACCAAAAAAGTATAAACTAATACTTAGGAGAACTCTCATAACCAGATGGTCAGGGTGTTATTTTTTTGTAAAGTAGTTTGATGAGACCGAAAAACAGATAAAATACCATGCAACAAACGTGCTTTCTAATTCACTTTAACGAGTGTGAAAGACAACAAGATCACTTGACAATATTTTCATGTTTAGAGAGTCTGAAACAAGATTAAAGGAAACTCCAGGGGGTTGCTTTTTCATATAACCTTTACGAGTCCAAAAAGTGATAAAAGTATAATTGTTCACATTCTCATGTATTTACATGCACGAGAAAGAAAAAAGACTAAGCTTAGAATTGGTTTCATCTTTACACAAGCTTGAAACAAAATAAACTATGCTTGTAATTTCCCAACGTAATTTCCAAAGGTTTTGAGGGATACCCATGGGTGGTCGATATTCTACCCGCAGCTTGAGAAGCTAGCAGCTTGACTCCATAATGATAATCAAAGGCTTGAGACATGCCCCCCCAAGATTCATTTCATTCGTCGACTTTGAGTTTGTCACTAATTTCTGTACCAGATGGAGAAAATGGATATGGTTGGATGACATGAAGGTTTTTCTACGAGATCTAACGAAAGACATGACTCAACCTCTATGAGATCTAGAAAAAGATTTGACTCAACATCTATGAGATTTAGCGAAAGACTCAACTGAATGAGAGAGGTGATTGTTTCATTTTTTAATGAGATTGACACAGGAAAATAAATATGCTCATAGCTTTAGGTTCAATCCCCAAATTTTTGTTTCATTTTTTAATGAGCTTGCCACAGAGAGGAAAAACTATGCTCGAAATATTTGTTTCATTTTTTAAACAAAGAAGTAAGACTATGCTCGTAATCTTTCCTTGATCATGGCTTCCAAGAGGATAATTCTCTGGAATCAATACATGTCAAGGTACAAACGTCACCATGGATTCTAGAAGATCTTCACTATATGGAAGAAAAACACTCTGAAAGGAATACATGTCAACAACCACAATAAGGGTAGGGATATCTGGATCTAATAGCCCTATCGAAGAGATTCCAATGATAACTACCGGATCTAAGTCAGGAGAAGGGAAAGATTCCCTCTCATTCGGAGTTGAACGCATGGACAGGTCGTTACATAATTGACCTGCGGGGGTTGGGTATCGCTGGCATGTTTGGACCATTCAGGGAAGGTTGATGGTTGACCATTAGATGAGGGTCAATGAATGAAAGCTAGTCAATCATTAGTATATTTCCATTGTGAGGGAAACATATCACTCGAAAGAGAGTGGACACCAAAGCTCTCATAACATAGACATAGTCTCGCCCAAATAGCAGGCTAAATTCCAAGGGGTCGTGAACTACCATCACATCAATGTAGACCATTTTCCCTCCCAAAGTAACAGGAAACTGAGGAATGATTGCTAGAGGTTTACTAACTCTTCTGTCAAAGGTCAAGATATTATGGTTCACGAGCGCAAGATGTGGAGAACCAAAAGATTGATAAGCATTCGCAGATAAGACACTAACATAAGAACCTCCATCTATTATAGTGTTAGGAATATTCCTACCACAAACATGCACAGTGATTTGAAAAGGAACGTAAGAAGGAAGAAGGGGTTCTCTCAAATGATTCCAATCATTAGAAATCATCTGAGTGCTTAAGGGGGGTGCCATTAGGATGGGCAGAGTGCCCCCTTTTCTAGATGAATCATTATTAATGAGGTATAACTAAGCGACATCCTCACTCTTTGAATGAGGAGTGGGATTGATCAATGATGGACTCGAAGCGACCACTTTGGTAGAACTACTTAAGGGAGGAGTGGGATCAATCCATGACGGAACTGGATGGATCACTTTGGCTACACTCGTTGGAGGAAGAGTGGGATCGATTGATGACAGAAAAGGATCGACCATTTAGGGAGAACTCTTTGGATGAAGAGTGGGGTTGAAAAATGAGGGAACCAGATCAACTACTTGGATTATTGGTTCAATTGAGGATGAAACTAGATAGACCACCTGATCAACCGAACTGACCGAGGATGGATCTGGATTAACCAGTTCATCAACTAATGACGAGTTGGGAGAGATATTATGATGACCAGTTGGAAATTGAATATTTTCCAAAAGATAAGAAGCCTCATCCATACAAGGGAAAAGGTGAGAGTGATGATCACCTTTTCATAACATACAAGGAAATTTGACAGTTCTATTCTTCTTATCAACCTTAATGTCTCTAGTTAATGGGGTGTCACCAATGTTTCCAAGAGGGGCCAATGACATGGAAGACCACATTTCTAAGACCTTGGGGAGACCAGGGAAATCCCTCAGAAAGTGGTCACCCTTACAAATCCTGCAAGGGAATTTGGGTTTAGGATTCTTCATTTTAGAATTGTCGATTTTATCAACACTCCCAGTATGATTAATAGTAATTGGTTGCTCATATCCAACATGACGTGATGTGGTTAGAGGGTTGGTCTCTTTCTGATTCTTCTTCTTCTCCTCCTCTTGTTTCTTCTTCTTCTTATCATCTTGGATACTTCCTTTAGAGATTTCACTAGGAGAAGAAGAAGAAAGGGAAGGAGACCTAATGAGTGAAGAAGGAGAAAGGGAAGGAGACCCGATGAGTGAAGAAGGAGAAAGGTCGACATCAGTTTGATTTGTGGGTGGTGTGCTTACATATGAAGCATTAGGTGCATTTGAAGCACTGGGAAAATTTGAGATCACCAGAGTGGGGAACAACCAAACCGGTAACCCGATGCTAAGTTTCAAAAGACTCAGTGTGGAAATCTATGGAGGACCAATGTTTCCAAAATAAGGAAAGGTGAAAGGTTCCCTGGTAAAAGGGGTTCCTTCGTTGGTAATCCCAGGAACTGACACCATTAACATTGACTCAAGCTAAGGTCCACTAGGGAAAACAAATAACACATGCTACAAATCTAAGAAGAAAACAATCAAACAAACCTTCCCACAATGAAACCACTATTTGGTGATGAAATACAATGTCACAAGATAAATATAGGAAGGGGTTGGGATAGAGCGGGTGGATCAGTTACGTCAATGACCTGCTTAACGGACTTACACCTTGGTGCAAGTTCCCATGATCCAGATTATTTTCGGCACGAAATGAGAGCAGGGATATAATAAATAAATGTACAAAGATATATCATATAACCAATAATATAACATATATGTATCATAGATAAAACCATAAACACAAAGATACAACAATACACAATTTATAGTAATGAGCGAAATGTACAAAACTGTAGAAATACATAGTGAAGGACTCACTAGAATGGTGGCAGCTTATCTCTGAGAAGAGATGTGGCGAATACTCACATCTGCCAGAAGAGGATTACAATGAGGCTCTAAAGGCCTTTTTAGCATAAATAAAATCCAAAACCCTAACCCCGAAAGATGAAAAGCCAACAGTTTTTTGGACCTCGTTTTGGGTAGTTTGGTGTATCAACTTCTCGGGGCGTAACTTTGGAATACGATCTATGTTTGGGGTGCACGATAGCTCGTTATAAAGGTATCGAAAAGGAGAATCATTTTGGGGGCTCAATCAAAGACTTTGGCTATCATTGAGGTGCCCAATCTAAAAAAATATTCATTAAGGCCCTCAAAAGGCTCCAGATGTTTAGGAACTGAAAACCTGCTAAAAATAGTAAGTTTCCATAAGACTGTTTTGCGTCAGTTGGAATAGGTGGGTGGCCACTGATATCCACCTGGATAAATCCTCCCTACTTAGGAATAAATGGTCTCCATTGCGTTGAGTGCTCGGGGGAGAGGGGAAAGTGTTTGTTGAATCTGGGCCTTCGTGAGTTGCTTACCTTGTTGGAGAAGTTGTGTTGCTTGGCTTGTTGAAGCCTCTCACAACCCTGTTGTTGGCAAGGTTGAATCTTTTCAACCAACCTATTGTATCTTGGCTTGATAGGGCATTGTGTAGGCACCATTGTAGGTGAAGACACAATCTCTTCTTTGTCTTCTGCAATCTATTTCTATTGGATGGAATTTTTTGAGGCTCTAGTGGTTGCAGTGGCCTTTTGTTCACCTTTTGAACAGATTGTGAAGAAGCTGAATTTTGTAGTATGAGATACTACCTTGCGGCATTGTTTAGGTGGGAAAATAGTTGGAACTACCTATGGTATCCTGTAGAGATGACCCCCTAGAGTAACAATGACACTATGGGGTTGAGACTCATAAATAGAATGGTGCTTCCACATATATGGTTGACCCAACAAAACATCACAAACATCTAATGGGGAAACATCACATAATACCTCATCTTTGAAGGGTTGTATTCCATATGACAATCAAAATTGTTGGCTAACATAGATATCTCATCCTTGGTGAAGCCACCTGATGTTGTATGGTTGCAGTTGTGGTGTTCTCGACAATCCCAACTATTTGAGGACCTCTACTGAGATGAGGTTTTTCTAGCTTCCACTATCGACAATGAAATGCAACAGGGTCCCCTTCACCCACATATGTGAATTCAAGAGGCGCTCTCCCTCTTCAGGATCTATTAGTTCTTCTGGTTGAATTGTTGTGGTCGTGACAGTAGCAGTGGGGTCTACGTCGATGATCTATCTTCTCCCACTATTTTTTGAATCGGATTTTGAATCATGGTTCATCTCCTTGTCTTTGATCTTAGCCACCAATGACCATTTTGAGCGACATTCATCGGTGTTGGTCAAGGGTCTTTTTTGGAAATCGCACCGTTTTCCAATTTCCTTCTTCATCTTTTTGTTACCCTTCTTTTCTTGTGGCTTGGATTGGTTTTGTGAAGGTTGGTTGTTAGGGCCATCTTTACCATATTTTGGTTGTTGCATATTTGTAGAACCGAACTCTCGCTTGTTCTGGTGCTTAAATTTATGCTTTATTTTTAAAACATATCTATAAGCAACACCCAGTGATGAGATGTCCAGAAAATCCATTTCAGTTTGGATGTATCTTTGTAGAGCCCCACGATATTTCAAACCAAATGTCACTTGGATTCTTTGATACCTAGCTTGATGTGCAAGGTATGGAAGGTATTGGTAAACTATGACACTACTTGGCCCCTCTCTTGCTGCAGTGTGGTCCATATCATGTACTGGTCATCATAGTTTTCAACAGGGTAATATTGCTCCTTGACCGCATCCACACAAAATCCCAAGTGGGCTCGGCCCCATATCTTCCAGACTCCTCTATGGAACTTTACTCCCATTAATTTTCCCACCAATGTTTGACATGGGGGAGAGCCTTAAGGAGTGAGAAGGTGATATTTTCCTTATCGGAGAAATTTGAACAGAGAAATAACCTTATAGCAGATTTAACCATTTTTCTAGGGAATCTGCACCTATATGTCCTTGAAATACAGGAATATCAAATTTAACTTGTACCTTAAAAGGAGAGGTGCCTCCAAAGTGGTTTCTTGATGAATAAGCACCTTTTTTTATCGACATGTGTTGAAGGATGTGGGAAAAATTCTCCATCATTTCATCCCTTTATCGCGTGATATCTTGCTCAAGCAACAGATTAATAGAATCTTTTTCTCCATCATTTTTATTTTCTTCCTCCATGGAGGGTTTCGTGGGTGTGCAAGAGATATTTTCCTCAAGAGAGACAATCTCGAGACCCAACTTGCTATACTTGGACCTCGTTGGGGACATGCACTGAAAAATGATCAAGAGAAGCCTGCTCTAATACAACTGATCCAGATTATTTTCGGCATGAAATGAGAGTGAAGATATAATAAAGAAATGTATAGAGATATATCAGATATCCAATAATATAATAGAGATTTATCAAATATAAAACCATAAACACATAGATATTGTAACGTCCCCAACCATCAACCCCACTACTGGGCAATGCTACTACGCAGAATATATATATAATAGAATTAACATCAATTCAAACTTGCAACGAAATACATGATACATTTCAAGACATAGATATGCATCACATATAAATTAAGTACATAATTAATACTTATCTTTCAAACTGGCATAACACCACCAACTGCGTTCAGAGCTTCCATGAACCTCCTAGCCTTAAACCGCACTACTCATCACTCTCAGCAGTAGGTCACCCCCAAGCTAGGACTAAGCTCCACTGGGAAAGGGAATCTTAGGATAGAAAAGTTCAATAGGAAGAAACGCAATTTATGAGGATGGATTCTCTCCCAGGAGCCACTAATGCCCACTACTCACAGACTCTCATTCCCCACATGCCTGTCCCACCCTAGGAGTATACACCTTCACTGTCACTCTAACAGTCCTTCGGTTGCTAAACCTCCCTTGCCTTAGGCTTCAGCAATAGGCCGAACCATAATTCTTTGAGCTCTATTGCATCTACAGGACCCCTTGCAAGAGTTCTCACTTCCTCTGCGCACTCTCTCACCTGGAGAGAGTTGCTCATAGGCATAAAAAAATTCTTCTTCAACCACAACCACCTCTCTCACCTGGAGAGAGTGTTGCACACAAGCCTAACAACCTACTTATTCAGCTCCGTTCTAGCACAAGGAGGACAATAGTAAGGCTAAAAAAGGAACAAATAATAGTATCCAATCACACTCAGCCAAGGGATTGTGTGGCCACAATAGCCCAAAGTTAAAACACACACAGCATAGGAAATTACGGTATGATTAGGTTTCATAGAAGACAACAACCCAAATAGTTAAGCATGAACTCGAATTTGCAGTGTGGATAAACCTGGTTCACAGGACACACAGGTCGGCCTTTCCCTCCAACTGGTTTCTTAGATTGCGTGGTTAGGAAGAGGTCCAACGTAGAGGTAAAATGGGTACAGACTGAGGATGCGTCGGCTTCTTAGGAAAACATGACAGGATGACCTCACGGTTTTTGGTTTCAGATGCATACGTGAATATTGCAAAGGTCGAATACAGAGGCCACGGGATTCACAGGAATAGACTTGTTGACTTCCGGTTCTAGTTATCAGGAATGCGTGACAAGAAAATTAAGCAGAGGTCAATCAAAAAGGTAACATAGTTCAAACAGCGGACGAAAGAATGGAGGACGAACCCCCATCACGGCTCAATTCTTGGGTTAAATTGCATATGCCTGGGTTGACACATGCCTCCCATGAATTTTCATGCACTCCATCAAGTATGTGTTCCCTTTTGCATACGTTGGAGTTGCATGTGTTGCCTCTCTAAGGACTTAGGATAAAAGCATACCTTTCACACCACTCTGAAATAATAATAAATTATTATTCCCAAGGACTTAAGCCCTCAAGATTATCCCGTCTTCCAGCCTTTCAGCCCCCTTTCCCTTACCCATTCTATGGAATCTTATTCCCCCATCATTGTTTCTTCGTGGTCGGTCGGCACACAATGATGTTTATATATTATATTAATGATCTACATAATTACATATACAAAAACAAGCTCCTGGCCTTTAACTCCTAGGCTCTCTAGCCTAATAAACACACAAGACCACCAGCTTATATACACTTGGCTCACCAACCTATAAAACATGTTTACAATACATAGAAATAACTGGGGCATGTCCTTGGGGTATTACAATCCCCTCCCTTTATTTTTTCACTATCCTCAGTGCAACGTTTACACAACATCAACAAGATTTTCAAAATCTTCAAAAAGATGTGGATATTCTTCTCGCATAGCATCCTTGACGTGCTCCCATGTCGCATCCTCAGGATCATACCAGGTCTACTGGACCTTTACAATCCCTATAGCTCGATTCCATAGTTTTTTGTTTTTCCAGTCCAATATGCGCACAGGATTCACTTGCAAGACACCTTCTTGCTCCACCCGAATCACATTCCAATTGATAACATAATTAGCATCAAGTATACATTTCTTAAGCAATGAAACATGAAAAACATTATGTACAGTCATGGATGCAGGTAATGCAAGCATATATGCAACTGGCCCAATCCTGTCTAGGATTTCAAATGGCCCACAAAATCTGGCTACCAACTTGGAGTAGCTTCCTAGCTTCAGGGAACTTCTATTGGATTTTACTTTCAAAAAGTATGGTCACCCACTTTAAACTCTCTGTGGGTTCTATTTTTATCAGCATAAATTTTCTACCTGTCTTGGGCGGCTTTCATATTCTGCTTAATTTTTATTATTTGTTCTTCCATTTCCTTGAGCAACTCTGGCCCAAATATTTCCCTATCACCTGGATTATCCCAACTTACTGGAGTATTTCACTTTCTTCCATAAAGTGCTTCAAATGGGCTCATCTTCAATGATGTTTGATACCCATTGTTGTAGGCGAATTCTACAAAATGTAGGTAGTCTTCCCATTTCGATGGTTTTTCCATCACATGCATCCTTAGTATTTCTTCTATCACTCGATTCACCTTCTCTGTCTACCCATCTAACTCAGGATGATAGGTTGTATTGAAGTTTAGATTCGTTTTGAGCCCCTTGAATAACCCTTTCTAGAAATTTGAGGTAAATTTTGGGTCTCTGTCAGAAACAATTGTCTTGGTAATTCCATGCAATCGTGCCACTTCCTTCGTAAAGATGTCGGCAACATCCGTTGTCTTGTGATTAGTCTTTAACGGAATAAAATGGGTAGCTTTCATAATCTTTTCCACTACCGCCATGATTGAATCATGTTGCTTTCTTTTTTGGGGAAATCTCGTGATGAAATCCATTGTCACCACTTCCCACCTCCACTCAGGAATGGGCAAAGGCTGTAGCAACCTTACTGGGTGTCTGTGCTTAGCTTAACCTTCTGACACTCCATACATCTAGCGATGTATTCAACAATCTCTTTCTTCAAACCTAGCCAAAACTAATGGCTCTTTATTGTTGCCACAGTCTTCTGATATCCAGGGTGCCTTGCATAAGGCACATTATGCATTTCATTCAAAATCATAAGTTTCAAGTCCTGGACATTAGGTACATAAATTTTGTTATTGTACAGGAGTGTTCCGTTAGTTTCCAATTTATAATTTTCCACTTTTTGTGGCATCTCACCTTGTTGTAGTTTTTCTACCAAATCCTTGTACTGCAAATCTATATTTGCAACCTCCAAAATTATGCTTTTAATATCAGTTAGGTACATGCTAATGGTTGTAGCATGTAATTTGTGTACTCTCCTGTTGAGTGCATTAGCCACTTTATTCTCCTTCCCTTTGATATGCTTGATATCAAAATCGTACTCATAGAGAAACTCCAACCACCTACTCTGCCTAGCATTCAAGGTTGGTTGATCAAACAAATATTTCAGACAGTTTTGGTATGTTCTCAGTTCGAACCTCCTTCCCATTAGGTAATGCCTCCATTTCTTTAGAGTGTGTACTATGGCTGCCAACTCCAAATCATGAATTGCATAGTTCTTTCGGTGCTCTTTCAACTTCCTGGATTCATAACATATTACGAATCCATTCTGACTGAGGACTCCTCCCGATCCTTCTTTGCATGCATCTGTGCACACCACGAAATATTCATTTGGGTCTGCGATCCTCGATATTGGATCATTGGTTAACAGTTTCTTCAATCGTTGGAAGCGTCTCTCACATTCCTCTATCCACTAAAACTTCTTCTCCTTCCTTTTCAAGGAAGTGATAGGGTGAGCTATCCTCGAGAACCCTACAATAAACCTTCTGTATTAACCAGCTAGACCCATAAAGGATCTGACTTCCATCATGTTCTGTGGCGCTGACCATTCTCTGATGGCCTCAATATTTTCAGGATATACAACTATCCCATCTTTCGAAATAATATGCCCCAAGTAATGGGTTTTCTCTTAATAAAACGAGCACTTGCTCAACTTGGCATACAGTTGGTGCTCTCTTAGCACCTGCAACACCATCCTCAGATGTTGTTCATGCTCTTCCTCCAACTTGGAATACACCAAAATGTCATCCAGGAATACTATGACAAACTTGTCTATATAGTCCCTGAATACACCATTCATCGGGCACATAAAAATAGTAGGTGCGTTTGACAACCCAAATGGCACCAGTATGAACTCGTAATGACCATACCTTGTTCTAAAGGCAGTCTTGTTGATGTATTCATCCTTTATCCTTACCTAGTGATATTCTGACTTGAGGTCTATCTTTGAAAATATCTTTGCATCCTTCAACTGATCGAAGAGGTCATCAATCCTTGATAGAGGATATTTGTTCTTAACAAATACTTTGTTTAATTGTCTGAAATTGATACACAATCTCAGCGTCCCGTCCTTCTTCTTCACGAACAGGACCTGGGCACCCCAAGGTGACACACTTGGGTGTATATACCCCTTCTTCAGGAGCTCTTCAAGCTGCAAATGCAATTCTTTTAGCTTTGGCATACTCATTCGGTAAGGATCTTTTGACATTGGAGATGCTCCGGGCATCAACTTTACAGAGAAGTTAATATATATTTTCAAAGGTAGTCTTGGTACCTCCTAAAATACATCTTCAGACTCCTTTAGTACCGCATGATCTCCAATCTTTGAGACCTCATCCTTAGATGCTTCCTCCACATGGGCTGCAAATAATTGACAGCCTTTCATGTAACACTTCTTCAGCTGTATTGCTAAGATTTCTCTAATAGCAACAACTCTGGGAATTCCTTGGACTGTTTTCCGATTTCCTTCCTCATCCAGGCAAGTGAATGCCTTGTTACAATAGTCCAAGATGGCATGGTGTTGGTCCAACCAGCCCATCCCAATTAGACATTCATAAGAACCTAAAGGAAGAATGTTCAATTCATCCTTTGTTCTCAGTCCATTCATGTCCACGAGATAGAATTTAACCAACTTAGTGACTTTCCTCTTGGTTCCTATCGCCAGATGCACTAACCAAGACTTTTCGTGTTTGCTTCTCGAAAATTGATAACTTTCCACCACTCTAGGATCTATATAACTATGGATATCCCCTGAATCAATTAAAATAGTAAAGGCATGGTTATTGATCATACCTTCCACTTCAATCATGTGTGATTGATATTCATCTTGCTTGTTGTCCAGGGCCGTGTAGATCCTTGGCATTCTACTGCCCATGTCCTCCACTATTTCATCCTACTGTACATTTTGGACAACTCTCACTTTATCATTTATATGGGGTCAATCTCTATACCTATGGTTCCCTTTAAAACCCCAACATTCCATAGGTGGTGGTCTTGGCATTTTCCCACCCACTTCAGCCTTCCTGGGCTCTCTAAAAGATGGTTTTCCTTGAGGATTGTTTCTGAAAAAGGGTGGCTTAGTTCCCTTCTTCCTCTAATCCATCTTGAATTTACTCCTGTCTTCCCAAGCCTTCTGGAAAGTGGGATTCTCTCTTTGTTGCTCATATAATCATTTCTCCCTCCTTATCGTTTCTTCCATAGTATTAGGGTCATCATACTTAATCTTGTCACCAATGGAAGGTGGAAATCCACTTAGATACCTCTGAATCTTGATAGTCTCATCCTTGATGAACGGAACATACTTTATCAATTCCAAAAATCTTCGCTTGTATTCATCAATGGTCATGCTACCTAGCTTGAGTTCAAAGAACTCTTTCATCTTTCTGTCGTAGTATCTTCTAGTCAAGTATTTATTCTTGAAATATCTATTGAATTCTTTCCAAGTGATATCTTTCTCTCTAATGTGTTGCACCTGCACAAGTTGATCCCGCCACATAGATGCTTTTCCTTTCAGTTGATGCATCACAATTATTCCTTCTGCATGAGAGGAATAATTCTGTAGTTGGAAATATTTCCTCATGCCAAGCAACCATGTTTCAACATCTTCCTCCTTCTTATGTTCTCCATCAAACGTAGGAGGNAGCTTCCTAGCTTCAGGGAACTTCTATTGGATTTTACTTTCAAAAAGTATGGTCACCCACTTTAAACTCTCTGTGGGTTCTATTTTTATCAGCATAAATTTTCTACCTGTCTTGGGCGGCTTTCATATTCTGCTTAATTTTTATTATTTGTTCTTCCATTTCCTTGAGCAACTCTGGCCCAAATATTTCCCTATCACCTGGATTATCCCAACTTACTGGAGTATTTCACTTTCTTCCATAAAGTGCTTCAAATGGGCTCATCTTCAATGATGTTTGATACCCATTGTTGTAGGCGAATTCTACAAAATGTAGGTAGTCTTCCCATTTCGATGGTTTTTCCATCACATGCATCCTTAGTATTTCTTCTATCACTCGATTCACCTTCTCTGTCTACCCATCTAACTCAGGATGATAGGTTGTATTGAAGTTTAGATTCGTTTTGAGCCCCTTGAATAACCCTTTCTAGAAATTTGAGGTAAATTTTGGGTCTCTGTCAGAAACAATTGTCTTGGTAATTCCATGCAATCGTGCCACTTCCTTCGTAAAGATGTCGGCAACATCCGTTGTCTTGTGATTAGTCTTTAACGGAATAAAATGGGTAGCTTTCATAATCTTTTCCACTACCGCCATGATTGAATCATGTTGCTTTCTTTTTTGGGGAAATCTCGTGATGAAATCCATTGTCACCACTTCCCACCTCCACTCAGGAATGGGCAAAGGCTGTAGCAACCTTACTGGGTGTCTGTGCTTAGCTTAACCTTCTGACACTCCATACATCTAGCGATGTATTCAACAATCTCTTTCTTCAAACCTAGCCAAAACTAATGGCTCTTTATTGTTGCCACAGTCTTCTGATATCCAGGGTGCCTTGCATAAGGCACATTATGCATTTCATTCAAAATCATAAGTTTCAAGTCCTGGACATTAGGTACATAAATTTTGTTATTGTACAGGAGTGTTCCGTTAGTTTCCAATTTATAATTTTCCACTTTTTGTGGCATCTCACCTTGTTGTAGTTTTTCTACCAAATCCTTGTACTGCAAATCTATATTTGCAACCTCCAAAATTATGCTTTTAATATCAGTTAGGTACATGCTAATGGTTGTAGCATGTAATTTGTGTACTCTCCTGTTGAGTGCATTAGCCACTTTATTCTCCTTCCCTTTGATATGCTTGATATCAAAATCGTACTCATAGAGAAACTCCAACCACCTACTCTGCCTAGCATTCAAGGTTGGTTGATCAAACAAATATTTCAGACAGTTTTGGTATGTTCTCAGTTCGAACCTCCTTCCCATTAGGTAATGCCTCCATTTCTTTAGAGTGTGTACTATGGCTGCCAACTCCAAATCATGAATTGCATAGTTCTTTCGGTGCTCTTTCAACTTCCTGGATTCATAACATATTACGAATCCATTCTGACTGAGGACTCCTCCCGGTCCTTCTTTGCATGCATCTGTGCACACCACGAAATATTCATTTGGGTCTGCGATCCTCGATATTGGATCACTGGTTAACAGTTTCTTCAATCGTTGGAAGCGTCTCTCACATTCCTCTATCCACTAAAACTTCTTCTCCTTCCTTTTCAAGGAAGTGATAGGGTGAGCTATCCTTGAGAACCCTACAATAAACCTTCTGTATTAACCAGCTAGACCCATAAAGGATTTGACTTCCATCATGTTCTGTGGCGCTGACCATTCTCTGATGGCCTCAATATTTTCAGGATCTACAACTATCCCATCTTTCGAAATAATATGCCCCAAGTAATGGATTTTCTCCTGATAAAACGAGCACTTGCTCAACTTGGCATACAGTTGGTGCTCTCTTAGCACCTGCAACACCATCCTCAGATGTTGTTCATGCTCTTCCTCCAACTTGGAATACACCAGAATGTCATCCAGGAATACTATGACAAACTTGTCTATATAGTCCCTGAATACACCATTCATCGGGCACATAAAAATAGTGGGTGCGTTTGACAACCCAAATGGCACCAGTATGAACTCGTAATGACCATACCTTGTTCTAAAGGCAGTCTTGTTGATGTATTCATCCTTTATCCTTACCTAGTGATATTCTGAATTGAGGTGTATCTTTGAAAATATCTTTGCATCCTTCAACTGATCGAAGAGGTCATCAATCCTTGATAGAGGATATTTGTTCTTAACAAATACTTTGTTCAATTGTCTGAAATTGATACACAATCTTAGCGTCCCGTCCTTCTTCTTCACGAACAGGACCTGGGCACCCCAAGGTGACACACTTGGGTGTATATACCCCTTCTTCAGGATCTCTTCAAGCTGCAAATGCAATTCTTTTAGCTTTGGCATACTCATTCGGTAAGGATCTTTTGACATTGGAGCTGCTCCGGGCATCAACTTTACAGAGAAGTTAATATATATTTTCAAAGGTAGTCTTGGTACCTCCTGAAATACATCTTCAGACTCCTTTAGTACCGCATGATCTCCAATCTTTGAGACCTCATCCTTAGATGCTTCCTCCACATGGGCTGCAAATAATTGACAGCCTTTCATGTAACACTTCTTCAGCTGTATTGCTAAGATTTCTCTAATAGCAACAACTCTGGGAATTCCTTGGACTGTTTTCCGATTTCCTTCCTCATCCAGGCAAGTGAATGCCTTGTTACAATAGTCCAAGATGGCATGGTGTTGGTCCAACCAGCCCATCCCAATTAGACATTCATAAGAACCTAAAGGAAGAATGTTCAATTCATCCTTTGTTCTCAGTCCATTCATGTCCACGAGATAGAATTTAACCAACTTAGTGACTTTCCTCTTGGTTCCTATCGCCAGATGCACTAACCAAGACTTTTCGTGTTTGCTTCTCGAAAATTGATAACTTTCCACCACTCTAGGATCTATATAACTATGGATATCCCCTGAATCAATTAAAATAGTAAAGGCATGGTTATTGATCATACCTTCCACTTCAATCATGTGTGATTGATATTCATCTTGCTTGTTGTCCAGGGCCGTGTAGATCCTTGGCATTCTACTGCCCATGTCCTCCACTATTTCATCCTACTGTACATTTTGGACAACTCTCACTTTATCATTTATATGGGGTCAATCTCTATACCTATGGTTCCCTTTAAAACCCCAACATTCCATAGGTGGTGGTCTTGGCATTTTCCCACCCACTTCAGCCTTCCTGGGCTCTCTAAAAGATGGTTTTCCTTGAGGATTGTTTCTGAAAAAGGGTGGCTTAGTTCCCTTCTTCCTCTAATCCATCTTGAATTTACTCCTGTCTTCCCAAGCCTTCTGGAAAGTGGGATTCTCTCTTTGTTGCTCATATAATCATTTCTCCCTCCTTATCGTTTCTTCCATAGTATTAGGGTCATCATACTTAATCTTGTCACCAATGGAAGGTGGAAATCCACTTAGATACCTCTGAATCTTGATAGTCTCATCCTTGATGAACGGAACATACTTTATCAATTCCAAAAATCTTCGCTTGTATTCATCAATGGTCATGCTACCTAGCTTGAGTTCAAAGAACTCTTTCATCTTTCTGTCGTAGTATCTTCTAGTCAAGTATTTATTCTTGAAATATCTATTGAATTCTTTCCAAGTGATATCTTTCTCTCTAATGTGTTGCACCTGCACAAGTTGATCCCGCCACATAGATGCTTTTCCTTTCAGTTGATGCATCACAATTATTCCTTCTGCATGAGAGGAATAATTCTGTAGTTGGAAATATTTCCTCATGCCAAGCAACCATGTTTCAACATCTTCCTCCTTCTTATGTTCTCCATCAAACGTAGGAGGNTATTATCGAAATATCTATTGAATTCTTTCCAAGTGATATCTTTCTCTCTAATGTGTTGCACCTGCACAAGTTGATCCCGCCACATGGATGCTTTTCCTTTCAGTTGATGCATCGCAATTATTCCTTCTGCATGAGAGGAATAATTCTGTAGTTGGAAATATTTCCTCATGCCAAGAAACCACGTTTCGACATCTTCCTCCTTCTTATGTTCTCCATCAAATGTAGGAGGCTTAATCTTGTTCATTTCTCCCTTCAGTTCATCCACTCCAGATCTAATGTGATTTCTGGTAAGAGATGGGCTTGACCTACTGTGTGCCCTCCTCTTGGAGAAACCTTGGGAGTGATGATGGTGTCTACCAACACTCCTTGATATTCTTCACTCAAAAGTCTGGTGACTCCTTTTTTAACTCGACTCTCTCTCCTTGTCAAACTTCTTTTCTATTCTCTCCAGACTCTTCATCAACTTTAAGTTGAATTCTCCCTGTTGTTCCTTAGCTTTCATGAGATTTTTGCTATCTTCTTGGTGAGTTTGGGCATATTTCTACAATCTTTCAATGATTTTCATCATATTCCCTTCCTTATATATCTCTTCTCCATGCCCATTGGAGTTCGACCCTTCAACTCCAAAATGAACATCCATTCCTTTTGATTCATTCTCTGAACTGGAATCATTCTATGTCTCCTCCATTTATTTTCACTCAGTGTCAACTCTATTCGGTTCTGGCACTCATTAAACTTCTGCAAACACAATGTGCAAACAACCAAAATTTTTTGGGCCATCATTCCTTAATAAATCCCACATCATTCATAAACAAATTTGATTCAAGAAAATGTTGAGTTTTCATTCTCTATGATTCTCGTTCAATCAAGAATCCCCACAGAATTTTTCTTTCGGAGCTCTTCTCTGCTAAGTTTTCGATCACTAGCCCCTTTCTCTCAGTCCCCAACCCACGCGACCATGGGTCATGACCAAGTGCTAGATCAGTAAGCTTACTCGGGCCTTCAGCCTTCGGCTTCAGAATATTTCCAAGCACCACACAACAATCACTCAGAGTTCTGATTTACCGCACTCCCGCAGTAGAGTGGATCAATAGTCCACATCTACTCAACATCTGACGGTTGATTCTAACTATGGAACCTTAGGCGTCTCAGTTCTAGGACTTCGGGTCTTCGAAAGATTTCACATACGCACACCTTGAACCATTAATCTCCAAACACTCCCACGTCACCTTAGGTGACATTATTATGTTACATCACTAAACATTTTCCCAATTGCGGCCGCATGCAACGGTGGTTTGGAGTAACCCACCTTTCATCCCTCAATTCTTCTGATGCTGACACGTAACCCCTTAGTGAAACTGCGGTTTGGATTGTGGGACCTCCTTGGAGAATTATCTTTCGTACAACTTGGGTCCCCGCAATGCCTTATGGCCATTGATCTTGATGTATCGTGATCAATGCCATTGTGGGTCCTCTGACCTTTAACTACATTACGTAACCTCGGGCCCCACTAACCCTACTCACACAGGATGCCACATGGTGGAACACTAGTGACTGATACGTGGCCCATTCAGATGGGTGACACTCGTCATGTTCCAAATGCCATTTCAATATTCCACGGTTCGAAATCCACTTACACTTGGCACACAACCCATGTGTCCACGTCACCTCCAGGTGATGTCATCATGACTCACCACTTCGGTTCTTTGGGCTTCGGGAGTTTCAACTCCTCTATGCTCTCCTTTTCCTGGATCGCTTTCTCCTGAAGTTCACGATCTACCAACGCATGTCCCTCGCAATTGGACAGTTGCAATCTACTTCGGGACTTCAGGATTTTGTCACACTCCAAACTTGAAATCCTCCGAAGTGACTTTCTTTTGCTTCCCTGGACACGGATATAATGGTCCAGAGTCCTTTCCTATGATCTACGATGTAGATCTCCTTCAGAAGTTTATGCCTCAGCACATTCCACTTCTCCCAACTACCAAACTCGGAAAGGCTTCCAGGATAACCCTCTTGCACCTTTTCTGGATTTGAAGATCGTAAAGGACTTTCCTTTTTCCCAAACAGATCCTACGGCTCCAACAACCCAAGTGTTGAGTGCTCTCTCTCTGTCAAATACCACGTTGGCTGCATTTTTATTCTACCGCTACTCCTCCTGAACTTCATAACACGGCCAAGTAACCCCTTGTCACTCAGAAACATTCCAAGGTTCGAAATTGGTTCCATTCTAACACCATTTCCACTCGAACCTTGGGTCCAAATACCAGTTATCCAGCCCATCCAAGCTTAGCATTGAAACCATGCTATGATACCATGATGTAACGTCCCCGACCATCAACCCCACTGTCGGGCAACGTTACTACGTGGAATATATATATATATATACTTATAAAGAATATGCATTAAATCAAATTAACAGATTTAACATGGAGTTACTTCTGTCATATATACTTAAATAGAATTAACAACAATTCAAACTTGCAATGGAATACATGATACATTTCAAGACATAGGCATGCATCATATATAAATTAAGTATGGATTTAATACTTATCTTTTAAAATGGCATAACACCACCAATTGCGTGCAAACCTTCCACGAACCTCCCAGCCTTAGACCGTGTTGCTCATCACTCTCGGTAGTAGGTCACCCCCTAGCTGGGACTAAGCTCCACCAAGCAAGGGAATCCTAGGCTAGGCAAGGTCAATAGGAAGACACACAGTTTATGAGGATGGATTCTTTCCTAGGAGCCACTTATGTCCATTTTTCACAGACTCTCATTCCCCACATGTCTGTCCCACCCCAAGAGTATACACCTTTACTGCCACCTGGACAATCCTTTAGCTACTAAACCTCCCTTGCCTTGGGCTTCAGCAATAGGCCAGACCAAAATTCTTCGAGCTCTATGGTAGCTACAGGGCCCCTTACAAGAGTTCTCACTTCCTCCATGCACTCTCTCACCTAGAGAGAGTCGCTCACAAGCCTGACAACGTCCTGCTTCTTCAACCACAACCACCTCTCTCACTTGGAGAGNTAAATAAAATCCAAAACCATAACCCTGGAAGATGAAAAGCCAATAGTTTTTTGGACCCCATTTTGGGTAGTTTGGTTTATCAACTTTCCGGGGGAGTAACTTTGGCATACGATCTCTGTTTGGGGCACACGATAGCTCATTGGAAAAGTATAGATGAGGAGATTCATTTTGGGGGCTCAATTAGAGCCTTAAATTTTCATTGAGGTGATCTATCTCAAAAAAATATTCAGTTATGCCCTCAATATAACCCCAAAAGTTTAGGAACCGAAAACCTACTAAAAATAGTAAGTTTCCATAAGACTATTTTGTGCCAGTTGGAATTGGTGGGTGGCCACTGATATCCACCTATATAATCCCACACATTTTTACCCATGGGTTTACCTTCCAAGGATCCCATATTTTGACCAACGTCTGACCCAAGTACAACGAAGACTCCCCTTCATTGTCACCTTGTGTATCAACTTTACAGATATAGGCCACTAAGGTTACCAACTCATAGTCAGCCTCCGGGTGGGTATAGTCAAAAGTCATGAATGATCGTATGGGTAGGATAACAAGTCTGAAATTATTCAATAGAACTGAAGATAAGTGGACCGAAATACTACTTAGGGCCCCGAACAGAATCAGGATTCACGAAGTTCCGAGACCAAATGAAACCAGTCATTTCTTAGAAAGAACCCCCAATATATGATCTTTCTACTATGTGGGTTAAGCTTTGGAGGGGAAATATTTTCTACCCTCCCGCACGTGACCTTATGTTCAACCCCTATGTGAGAGGGGGATCCAAGCTATGCTTATACGAACAATTGGATTTACCACTCCCTAGCACAAGATTCTACGTTTTTTTGATGGATTTGGAAAGTTATCCTCACAACTTATTCAAAATCCCTACACTTTAAGTTAATGTAGTTTTCCTACTAGATAATATAAAAGTGTCTGATAAATTTAATAAGCGCTTCATTTTAAGGTTGTTTTTTACTCAAGGGTGCGAAAGTGAGACTTATAATGTTTTAGACTCGACTCCAAAAAAATGCAAAAAAATGAAATGCGACTCTTTTTTTTCAATGAATCCTACATATGGGATGGAGAAGAGATTCAACTTCCTTTAACAAAAACACCCAATTCCCAAATCCAATTTACCTATATACACTACCCAAAAGCAAGAATGCAATTATCTTATTTGTTTGATTCTAATATATAAGGAAAGCAGATGAAAATCCTTTAATGCTTCATCACTTTCAATCAAAATGAAAGAGTCGAATGTTGATACAAAACATGCAAAGAAAAAAGGATTTCAAACAAAGCATGCACTTATGGTCTAATAATAACTGAGAGAAACAAGTATGATAACTAACTCTATCAAGGACTCGACAATCGACAAGCATTCAAGGAATACAAGAAAGTTCATAGAAGAATACAAAAGTTGACAGGGAGAAATAGAAATCACTCAATTGTCTTGACAAAACGAGCAACAAGAAAGAGAAATCAAAGTTAGGTTGTGGTAAGAATAAAGTCTTAAATCGTTCAAAGAGAAAATATTTAAAAATTAACTTAAGACCAACAAACCTTTGCAGACCTTTTCAATCAGTGAGATAACCAGAAACTTCGGAAAACTTAGACCAAACTAAGAAGAAACAAGGAGAATCAATCTCGCAATCTCAAACAAGACAAAGAAAAGAGTGGTAAGAATCCATATCCTCAACCTAAACAAATTCACAAGAAAAAGTATAGAATTTGGGGAAAATACCTCCAACAAAGCGCTGAGAAAAACAAGGCAGATTCTTCTGGACCTACTCAAAACAAGAGAGCAGCACTCCCTAAAAAAAAAGATACAGAGTGTTGTAGCGCTCCCTAAGATACCACTAAGGAGTGTTGATCATATAACCAATGCCCTAGTAGCCACATTGGGGGGAGTGTTGATCCTATAGATGTTTGAAAATAAGAATAAAAAAGAAAAAATTCAGCAGAGACTATCTTGGTAACTATGACTACTAGTTGATGAAACAACGGGAAGAGGGAAGGATCAAAAAAAAAAATCAACCAAACAAGACCAAACTAGGAAAAGGTTCAGAGGATCCAAGGAAAGAAAAGTCAATGTACTTCCCCAGTGAAGTCGCCAATTTATGTTATGAAAATATTCCATGCGGACATGTGTTAGCACCAGGACGAAGTAGAAAGAAGAACGATCATGGGAAAGAAATCGTGCAGAAATGGAAGTAACAGTTGGAGAAAGAAAAGCATGTGCACATGCAAGAAAGAGTGCACAAGGAAAGTGACAGTTGGAGGAAGAACAACACGCATGCATGGGAGGAAGACCTAACGTCGGTAGGGTTAGGGTTTTCGTAATTTTCAGTAAGAAGGCTGAAGAGCTCGAAATGTATAAATATAGATACACAGGTATCATATAGAGGTTGGTTGATTGAGTTTTATATATTAGGTTGGCATTTTTACAGTAAGTGATTGTTTTGTAAGGGTTCAGGTTCTTGTAACATTCCATTAGAGTAATACATGAATGGAGGCGTTATGCAATGTTGTTATGTAACATTTTTGTAAGTTGTTGAGATATAATCGAGGAGAGAAGGTAGATTTGAGGATTAGTTCACAGGCTGTAGAGCCTAGTGCGATCTAGTTCACCTCATATAGATCTTACCCATAAGAGGGGAATTATAAGCGCACAACGCCGGAAATGCAGAACTGCCATAATAAAAGAGCCAAGAGACAAATATTTGTGGGCATAGCCTAGGAGGGGGTGAACCACAGTAATAAGTGTGTAATGTGATGAATGTATGCATCTCTTTACTTTTTTTTAGCAATTATTGTTATGCTTAATAAATGAGTTAATACATTGTTATGGAACACGAATATGTTGCTCGAGAAGTAACCTGTGTAATGGAAATATGTACCCGTGAGGAATAGGTAGATTACCTTCATAGTTCATAGTGCATGGCTCTGGTTAACAAACCCCTATCTCATACTGAATCCTAGGATGTAAACACCTGTGTCTTACAACCACCCATTTAAAGCTATCTTGGGTGAGACTGCTCAGTGCATTCTATGTATTATGTTTCCTTTTGGTTTTACCAGGGGGGGCAATAGTTTTAGAGGCTTTGTTGGTAACCTGAAAGATATGAACCTTGGGTAAATAACTCAAATAGTAGAAGAGAGCAATCAAAACCAACGATAGGTGAACTTTCCCTTGGATTACAGACCCCTATACCTAGACAGAAAATTACATTTGGACACTACCATTCCTATAAATTCATTTTGTCCATCTAAAAAGAGAGAAGGAGGGGAAGTATGATGCACCTCATTTATGGCATTTGTCCTAGTCGGTCCAATCCATGAGCTTGATCTTCACTTTTGGCACAAATTTGTACTTGTAATGGACAATGAGAAACAA
>JZKD02S0968196.1:2636-13689 GCA_000966675.3 Picea glauca | reverse complement strand
AAACTGGTGATGTGTAAAACAAACTCAAAGCAAAATGCACAGAAATGCTGAAAACAAACTTGTTCTAAAATGCAAAACCAACAACTTTTTCGATGAAAAGACTTCTTTTCTTTTTCAGATTTACTAAGATTTTATGCAGTAAATGAAGAGGACTTTTGCTCAGATCTGCGAGCTACTTATACTAGACATGCACTGAAAAACTTATGCAAAAGACTTCTTTCCAAGCTACCGCTGCAATAATTCAATCCTCAATCCAAGAAGAAAAATGAAGCAAAAGATTGTTTTTTTTTTTATTTCGTTGTAAAATCACACAACAAGGAAAAATGATGACAAGTTCAAAACCAAGAGAAATAAAAGAAAAACTCTGGCTTAAAGCGCAGATCGCAAACATAATCAGAGCATGAAGATGCAAGCAAGCAATCTCAACGACACCAACTCCCACACTTGCCTAAAAAACCATAAAATGAATGTCTTTTCTATCAATAAAAATCTAAAATCAAGCATAAGCTAAGGAGGAAATGCCCTAACCTGCTGACTGTGCAGCCCCAGACTCTAAACCTCTGACAGGAGCTCTTCTCACCACAGGAGGGGATGGCTGCCCCACCCAAGCTAAAAAAATTTCCTAACAGATCTGCGACTGTCACCAAGACAGCCCGCGGGTATCCGCGTGCTAAGCTTAAGCAGGCCGCGGGTATCCGCGTGCTAAGCTTAGGCAGGCTGCGGGTATGCTTAAAAACTAAGACAAAATCACACACAGCCAATCTAGTCCTGAAAAAGGCCTCTGGTATTGATAACCAGAGTCTCTGACAGGCTGAGATGCTATCACTCTAACAGAAAAAACAAATTTGCAAAAAGAAAAAACCAATGTGAAGACTCACACAACAAGCCAGACTGAAACACAAGACTGTAAACCAATTCAGACCCAGACAGGATCCAGAAAGCCCCTCTGAGAAGATAAAATTCTGACAGGGGAAGAGGGGATTGCCTCTTCAACCTCCTGGTCACTACACGCTATTGCAGGACGCGGATATCCGCGTGCTGCAGAAGGTTAGGGCGCGGGTCACCCGCGGGCAGGGCTACTAAAGGCCGCGGGTACCTCTGTGTGTCCCGAAAAGAAAATGTCGAGCATCAGTCAAAGAGAACTGGTATTTTATCACCAGGCTCTCTGCTAGCTTCTGACTAACAGAAAACAAAAATAAGCAAAGAAACTGAAATTCAATTCTCTTAAACTACCAAAAGATCTTTCACCAAACCAAGAGACCCTAAGAGTAAAATAATTCCCGAGTGGAGTTGCCAATTCTGTTGTTGGGTATTTTACCCTACGGACTAATAAGCTAGGGCTCTAAGCTTATACGCAGATCATGACCCTCAAGACTTAACTTTTAACCTTCTACCCGAATCTAAAACCCAGATTTTCACATGCACTCAAGAGAAGAATGAACCAACCTTTTTCCTGACGGCTGAAGTAGATCCTCCATTGAGCTTCTTATCCCCTTGCTGCTGCTGATCCTTCCAAAAGCTTTCCTGCAATCAAGACAAGACTATGCATGCATGCTACTGATCTATTCTAAGGTTAGAGATAAATCACAAATCAAACATCATAGACGAGACTCATGTATGCGGGACGGGAAAAGTATCTTTTTTTATTAGCTTCAATATGAACCAACTTACAATGATTTCTGAGGCCGGTCACCGTTCCACGATCCTGATCCTGGGCTCTTCCTCTTCTTCTTTGTCCTTCAACTGCTGCTTCTTGAGTTTCTCCTAAAGCTTGAGGCAAGGCTAAAGGGTTGGGACAAAGCTGGCTTGGCAATTTGGCAGAGTTTCTTTGCAATTATTTTTCCTCCTTTGAATAGTACCCCTACCCCTCCTTTTATAGGCTAGAAGGAGCTAGGGTTCTTGGTGAACTCTCGGCCATGCATGGCTTGGAGTTCCAGTTAAATGACAAAAAGCCTTGTGTCCCGGTGGAAACTTTCCTGATTTTTTTCTTTGTTAGGTACCCGCGGGCTGTTTTGGGTTAGCCTGCGGGTACCCGCGTGCAGTATAAGGACAACAAGTGGATGCCCACACCCAATGAGCAGTTAGGGCGCAGGTTGCTTGTTTTAAGTGGTTTTTTAAGGAATTTCTCAGCATGGCTTTGGCTAGGAAGAGGCATGAGTTGGCCTGATGTCAGGTAAACCTGTATAGTGCATTTTAGGGTTATAACAACAACTCCAAAGGAGAGTTTGGAATCCAGGAGGATTTCAACAGAGTTGGGAAGATCATGAGAATGAGCTCATGAATTTTTCATAGCAGTGGAGTATGATGCAGTAGAATCACTCCACCTCAACAATGCGCCAACATTCCAGCACATCAAAGTGCATTCAAGGAGGGGAGAGGTGCCAACCCTCTCATTTTTCCTTCATTTTTAAAATTCAATTTGTATTAAATGCAATTAAATGTTGTAAGGTTGGAAGAGCCCAACCGATGCCTTTGTGCAGGCAGGAGATAATGCCGCCTTTAATGGCCGACAGGCTGATGAGATCTAGATCCGATTCATACTAGATGGCCATTGAATGTAATTAATGAGAGTTAGGTAGATTGGAGGGAGAGCTTGAGAATCCCCTCTTTTTTAAAATGATCTTTGTATCAAATTTCATAAGATATAGCACATAGAGGAGAGGAGCGAGTAGAGAGCTCATGAGAGGAGAGAACTGAGACTTTGTTGTAGTCCAGTCTTTGTAAACATCTGTATAGACATTCTGAGATTAATACATAAGCAGTTTTTCTTGCATATGATTCTGTGTATTGTATATTTTTCATGAGTGTCAACTGCGTATGTTTATTTTATGAGTGAATGTTGTAGATGCATGTTATATTTCGTATGGAGGTAATAGATAGATTTTACTATCTATCCGAGAGTTTTCTGATTTCAGTCTGGGTTCTTTGAAGCTGAATGCAAGGAGTGCATGACAGAGTTCTTAAGATTCCGTGAGATGGTGCAAAGAGTGCACATCTGAATTCCAGTTTGGGTTTAGGAAGAACGTGCTAGGAGGGCACACTAGAGGAATTCATAGACTTAAGAGGAGCCTCAAGGTTGTTGAATCCCTTAGAGGAGAAACTGTGCAGAGAAATCACAGAGAAAGACAGAGTCACTGAGAAAGCTTTAGAGCTTTTCCAGGTGGGCATTGAGCAGGTGCAAGTGTGCACAAGGAGAAATCTCTGTCGAGTTTGAAGAGAGGAGTATCAGAGGAAGATATTCACAGATTTACTGAACACTTTGTAGAAAACACTCAGCAAGGTGTGCTTTGAGCAAGAGGTTTCCAGGAGGGCAATGAAACCTTTGAAGGGAGAAGAAGGGATGAGACCCTTAGGAGACTGAGTAAATCGAGAAGATTAGAAGAAATAGCACAAAGAGTGCACAAGAGTAAGACGTATTCCAAGTCCTGAATCTCAGGAGGAGTAGTGCAAAGTTGCACACAGAGAGGAAGTGTGCACCAGGGGCCAAGGTCAAATTACATTGATGAAATCTTAGGAGAGATAACATTTTCAGAAATGCAGACGAGACCCAAAGTCACCGAGCTCATAGAAGAATCAAAGGTTGAAGCCTTTGAGTACTTAGAAATTTATTCTAAGTCTAGAGAAAGTGCAAGCTCAGGAGGGAGAGTGACAGTGGTCGTTGGATTGAGCATTGCAAAGAATCTGGACCATCAGATCAAAGTCCAAACAACGAAAAAATAACGTAGAGGAGAACACATCTCAGCCGTTAGATATGGGTGTGAAGAACCAACAAGCGTTGAACTTAGAGGTAAGCGCACGAGGCTTAAACCCTTTTAAGTGCACAGGAGAAGCGGACTTACGAAGTCCTAAAGTTTTGAGACAGGGAGACAGTCCATTTTCGAGGGGGACAAGTGGAAGCAGATCTAAGAGTTCGAGGATTCAAACTTCAAAATATTTGCAAGGAGAAGAGTGAAAAACTAGTGAAGTCTAAAGTCATGATAGAATCCGAGTTTTCGATCGAAGGATAGATACATGACATTAGGTAAGAATATTTGTAGAATCGTAAATCGGAAGAACTGTGTTGAGCAATTAGAAAATATTGCAAAGAATATCTCAGTCGTTGGCTATGGACCATTGAGAACTGGTGATCCGATTCGAGGAATTCATGTATTCAGACTTCAGGAAAATCATGAAGAGCATGGTGTAGATAACGCGAAGTCCCGAAGCATGGAGTCGCGAAGGGAGTTAGTCCATGGTCATTTTCCATGGTCACATGAAAGGAAGGGGCTTATCCGGAAGAGCTAGCGCCCATTGGCGTTGAGATTCAAACAACTCTAAGGAGAGGGCCCGTGGGTGCCATATGACCTACTCCAAGGGAGAAAGGGCCTGTGTAAATTGATTTGGGGTCTACCAGAGGCCCGAAGAGTCGATCCAACTCCTTGATGTGAATGATCTTAAACTGGGAGGTCACACAACCCCGAGGGGAGAAGGGGGGGCACTGCATCACCTCACATCTTAGAGATGAAGAATCTAATGGTCGGAGGGATAGAGAAACCCCTCCAAGTTTGATGGACACCCCCAAAAGTCTGTAGGGAGACAATGAGAGGCTTATGAGAGCTTAGGCCAAACATTTAGAGTTGAGTTCAGTTCTACTACAGAGCTTGTCTAAGATTTAGAAACATCTACAACAAGGCCCTAGAAATGCACAATTGCAACAGTAAAAAAGGTTGAAAACCCCTTTGGATGTCTAGAAGCATGGACCAGCTAACAATGATGTGGGAATGATTTCTTCCAAACAAAAGCATCAGGATGCGAAGAAAGGTAAATTGAGTGGAAGTGTCTCCATAGAGTCATCTAGATGGAATATTACTTTGGCAGACTAGTCTAGTAGTGGCATAGAATCCAACATTCCTAATAAGAGAAAGAGGAAGAATTCTTAGATCTCTCTAACTGAAGAATTTAAGAAGGCTAAGCCGCCTAACTTTGCTGGAGAGATAAAGAAAGGAGAAGAAGCAGAGACATGGCTATTCGGGTTGAAGAAGTACATTCGAGTGCACAATAATTCTGATAATACTAAGGAAAGGTTTATAGTATTTAACTTGAATGGAGGAGCTTCCATTTGGTGGGAATATCTCAAAGAAATTAAAGGCTTGAAGGAAAGCAAGATGACTTGGAAGAAATTTGAGAAATACTTCCACAAAGCTTACCTATCTGAAAAGTATTATGACAACAAAATAAAGGAATTCCATGAACTCAAGTTGGGACAACTGACCATGGATGCGTACACTAGAAGGTTTATGGAGCTGTTGAGGTATGTTCCCTACCTCAAGGATGAGAAGGTGAGAGTCCAACATTTTCTCAGTGGGTTACCGTAATCTTACCAAGATCGAATTGAGTTTGATAAACCCAAGACGTTGGAGGACACCATTCAGAAGGCCAAATGATGGTACGACTAGTCTAAGAAAAAGCATGGGTCTTCAAAGAAATAGAGGAGGAAGGACAAGAGTGGATTCTAGAAGAAGGGATTCAAGTCATTCCCCAACAAGAATTCAGGGAAATATGCATAGTTGGGTCAGCCAAGTAGGATTGTGAATCAAAAAAATTTCCCATCTCAAAGTCTAAATAAACCAACAGAGCAGTCAAGAGAAAGAGAAGAGGAGCCCAAGAAAGGACATTTGCAATGCTGGGGATGTCGAGAGCCACACCTGTTAATATATTTCCCCCATAGACAACATGACAACAAAAATGTATATAATGTAGAGGAGGAAACTATAGTCAATGACGTGGCCAAAAGTGTGCCGAGAATTTATGCCGCTATAGAGAATCGACAAGCAGACCACCAAGCCTCAGTGGTGGAATTGGAAGGTATTGTTACTAAGTGACAAATATCTATTTTAATTGACCCAAGATATAATATTAGTTATGTTTCACCTTGAGTGGTTGAGGCATACTCATTACAAAGAAAGAAGCATGCTAAAGCATGGTTAGTTCAGTTAGCCACTAGAACAAAGAGAAAAGTGGATGAGGTAGTTGAAGCTTGTCCAATTAAGATGGATGGACTGCAGACTCAAGAATTTTTGAATATTATACCCTTGGGCTCATATGATGTACTTTTGGGTATGGATTGGTTATTTTACCATAAGGAAAAGTTAAACTATTATGAGAAAATTTTGGAATGTAGAAATGAGAAAAGCAATGCAAGGATTTTGCAAGGTATCCAAAAGCTAGTTGCCGTAAGGCAGATATCAATGTTGAAACTTAAGAAGTTTAGTAGAAAGGGGTGTACCTTGTATGCTATACAAGTGTTGAAATCAACGGAAAGCAAGAAGTCAAAGGCTGAATATCACCTAGTGCTATGGGAGTTCAAAGATGTATTTCCAGAAGAAGTGTTGGATTGTTATATTCTTTGCAGTGCAAGTCGAAGGTTGTGGTGGATCAATCGGGTAAATTAGAAGTTGAATAAATTGACAACAAGTCGAAGGTCAAGGTGGATCGACTAGGTAAATTCAAAGTTGAAGAAATCAACAACAAGTCAAAGAGGTTAATTGACAAGAGGCTGACAGGAAGGCACATGGAAACTGATTAAAGAACGAATGGAGGTCGAATGGTAATCGACTGGGAAACAGACTTAGAGTTGATTGTAACAAAATCCCTAGATTCATGAGATTCATAGCCAATGATCTGCGAGGATCTATAACCATTTTTGGTCACCTTTATTTAGGGTTTTACCTACTATAAAGTTTATAAATAAGGTGTGTTGTAATGCTGTAGAAGCTAATCTTTAGAGAAATCATTTTAGAGGTTGTTGGTCATATAGATGTAAGTCAAATTGGCTACATGGTTGTTTTTGTGTAAAATCAAGAGGGTATGATGTCGATTATGTCTTAGGTGTAGACCAAGGTTAGGCATGTAACCTTTTATTCTCAAGGAATAAGACAAAAAGAGAGAAAAACACTCAAGGAATGATGGTTTTCCCAGTTGGGTTTCCAGGGTAAAATCTCTGTGTACTGTGTGCTTTCTTTGTCATTTACTTTTTTGATTAAATATTTCTTCCTCTCTTCTGCTAGGTTTAGTGTGGAAGTGTTCCCCATTTCCTAAAATGTGGTATCAGAGCTTGGTTTCACAACCTTGGATATAAGCTAAACCCTCAATACAATAAGATTCGTAAGTCATAAATCTTTACAGATTGTGCTTAAAGAATGGTGAGTAGCTCGAGGATTGAGATCGAATATTTCAATGGCCAAAATTTTGAGCTTTGGAATCTTAAAATTGAAGATCTCCTTGTAGATCAAGAACAATGTGTAGTGGTATGTCTAGGTACCATCTTGACAAGTATGTCAAGGAAATAATGGGAGAAACTCGACATAAGGGCAAGGAGTATGATTTGACTTTGTCTTGTAGATTCGGTACTGCTGAATGTCTTAGGTGAATATTTGACCAAGAAAATATGGGACAAGTTGGGGATATTGTACTAGTTCAAATCCATAGTAAATAAGTTGTTCCTTAGGAAGAAGCTATATCTTCTGAGGATGAGTGAGGGAAGTTCGGTGATTGATCATTTAAATGAGTTTAATACCATTATAAGCCAATTATATTATGTGGATATTAAAATAATCGAGGAGGAGAAATGTGTTAGCCTATTATGTTCTTTGTCAGACTCCTGGGATAACTTAGTCATGGCTATAGGGAGTAATTCAACCACATTAGCGCTAGAATACGTGGTTGCATTTCTACTGTTAGAAGAAATGAGAAGGAAGAACATGGAAGGATCGACCAAAGATGCATTAGTGGTGAGAGGTTGATTGATTGACAGAGATAAAAGAAAATTCTCTGGTAGAAATTTTAAGTCGAAGGGTAAATATAAATCCTTGCTTCAGTCAACAACAAGAAGATGTTGGAAATACGGTAAATCTGGGAATTACGAAAGGGACTAAAAGTTGAAGTCAACAAAATCCAATACATGATCTGATAAGAAGCAGTCAATTGAGAGAAAGATGACTCTAGATAAGGGAGGCGATGTGTACCTGGTGTCGACCAATACAGAGTTGGATCGAGATGTTTGGTTGATCAACTCGAGAGAATCCTATCATATGAAACCACATAGAGAATGGTTTTGTGAATATGAATGATATGAAGGAGGATATGTGTTCTTGGGGCATGAATTGACAACCAAAATTTTCGGACGAAGAAGAGTTTGACTAACACTGCAGGATGGGAGGAGTAGAACCCTTTCAAGTGTGCTACACATTCTGAGTTTGGAAAGAAACCTAACATCTGTCAGCAAGATGAGTGATGCATGGGTGCACACTCTATTTCATAAGGTTACGTGAAATATGGTCAAAGGTGATATGGTATTAATGAAAGGAGTTCAAATTGGAACCCTATACAAGTTATTAGGGAATGTTGACTCGACTGGATGCAACAAAATCTCTTTTTCTGAAGTTGACTTGAATTCAACTCGACTCGTCTGGACTGGGTCGAGTCGATTCAACCCGACTCGACAAGTCCTTGTGAAATGACTCGACCATGCTACGGCATGAGAGCATGGGACATATTGGAGAAAAGGACTTCGAGCTATGCATAACAAAGTTATGGTCAAAGATTTTCTTGAATGTAATTTATAAGTTGAATTTTGTGAACATTGTATATATGGAAAAGAAAGTCAGGATAGGTTCCCATCTGGAGCAGCAAGGGCACAAGGGATTCTAGAACTGGTTCATAGTGATGTGTTTGGCTTTGTTTCAGTGCCTTCACTTGGTGGATCCTTGTATTATGTCTCCTTCATAGATGGATTTTCCAGGAAGACATGGATATATTTCCTGAGGAAGAAGACAAAGGTTTTCGAGAAATTCAAAGAGTTTAAATATCTTGTATAAAACTAGACGAATAAAAAGATTAAGGCGTTGAGAATTGACAATGATGGTGAATTCTATGGAAAGGAATTTAATGATTTCTACAAGCAGTGTGGCATATCACTCCAAAATACCACACCATATACCCCACAACAAAATGGAGTTGCCGAGAGAATGAAAAAAACATTAATGGAAAAGGCAAGGAGCATGATCAGTGGTGATGGGCTCGCATAAGAATTCCAGGTAGAGGCAATCAACACTGCAAAATATCTAGTGAATATGTATCCTTCGTCGAAGCTAGTCAATATGATTCCACATGAGGTATGGTGTAGTAAGAAGCAAAGTTGGAAAAGAAGACATTCAAGTGTATTTTCATTGAATACAAAGAAGGAATGAAAGGATATAAGCTCTGGGATCCTGCATCAAGGAAAATAGTGTACGGTCGATATGTGGTCTTCAGATAATTTGGAAGGAAGTCCGAGTCTGAAGTGATGGTTCAAACAAAGAATAATATAGAGAAGGTGCAATTTGAAATGAGGAATGAAGAAGCTGATTTAGATGAGTTGACTAAATCAGATGAAGAGGTGGAACAACCAAATCCGATTGTAAGGAGGTCAGAACGAGTAAGAAAACCAGTCAAAAGGTATATTCCATGAAAATTTCATTCTGCATTTGTGTTAACTGCCAATGACGAAGAGCCCAAGTAGGTCGAAGAGGCAGTCTACTTAGTCGAGGGAAACTCTGGAAGAACGCCATGGTCGAAGAGATGGAATCCTTGCATAAAAATGAGACATGGGATTTAGTTTAACTACCTAGTGGAAGAAATATCATTGGTAGCAAGTGGGTATTCAAGAAGAAAATGAATGTCGCAGGACAAGTCTTGAAATTCAAAGCTCGACTGGTAGAAAAAGGATATTCCCAAGTCTAAGGAGTCGACTTTGGTGAGGATTTTTCCCTTGTTGCAAAATTAACTTCCACTAGAGTACTGATGTCTCTGGCTGCATCATTTGGCATGGAAATGGAACATATGGATGTAAAGACAATGTTCCTACATAGGGACTTGGAAGAAGAGATATACATGAAACAACCTAAAGGATTTGTAGCAAGGGGTAAAAAAGATTTGGTGTGCAAATTGAAAAGATCCCTTTATGGTCTAAATAAATCACCAAGGATGTGGTACTAATGGTGTTATAGGTGTTAAGAGAACACCAATTGTACACCAATTTTAGCAAGTGTGGTTTCTATTAAAAATAAATCTAGTACCTAGGCCATGTAACCTTAGCTGAAGGAGTGGCAGTAGACCCCGAAAAGATCAAGGAAATCATGGATTGGCCTATCCCTAGAAATGCGATAGAAGTGAGATCCTTCATGGGATTGATTGGATATTACAGGATGTTCATAAAGGGATTTTCCAAAATGAGTAATCCTATTAATTCATTGAAAAGAAAATGAATAAAATTCATCTCATCACTAGAGTGTGAAGATATCTTTTAGCAGCTAAAGCATCTATTAACTCATGCACATGTTCTAAGGATTGTGAATCCAGATAAATATTTCTTGGTCTATACAGATGCTTGCAAAGAAGGACTCGATGGAATTATGATGAAATAAGAGTAAGTGATTTGTTATGAGACATGAAAATTCAATAAACATGAGCATACACGTGTCACCCATGATCTAGAGCTTGTAGCGATTGTGCATGTATTGAAGATGTCGAGGCACTACTGGATCAGAAGGAGATTTATCCTAATGAGAGACCATTGTGGTCTGAAGTATTTATGTGATCAACCGAGGTTGAATGCTAGACGAGGTAGATGGAAGATTTTGAACAATGAGTTTTATTTTGAAATCAAACACATAAAAGGAAAATAGAACAAAGTGGAAGACACGGTCAACTGTAGTGTTCATACATTACACTTAGAGGAAAAATGATCCGGATTATTTTTGGCACGAAATGAGATCGGAGATATAATAAATAAATGCACATAGATATCACAGATATTCAATAATATAACATAAATGTGTCAGAGATGCAACCATAAACACAAATATATAGTAATACATGATTTCTATTAATGAAATAAATATATAGAGACTGTAAAAATATAGAGTGAAAGACTCGCTAGAATGGTGGCAGCTTATCTCTGAGAAGAGATGTGACGGCTACTCACATTCACAAGAAGATGATTACAATGATGCTCTGAAGGCATTTTTACAATAAG
>JZKD02S0968140.1:224785-238663 GCA_000966675.3 Picea glauca | reverse complement strand
ACTTCATATTGAGTTTGCATCCCTTTGTCCTTTAAAGTTTGAACACATTGTTCAACCCCCAAGATCTTCCCTCTTATATTAGTTTTCCTTTGGTGGAGGATTGAAGTGGTGGAGGCCTAGCTGGAAGGGACTTAGTTTCTTTGTTCTGAGTTGTGTCGACACGAAATTTTGTCACTCATACACTTATGTTGATCATATTTTAATTGAAATACTATTTTCTCGTCCAATTAATGTCTTGCAAATATTTGAATTATTATTCTATGGGTGCATTTGTTTTGAATGTTAATAGATTATGCTATTGTATGTGCTGACTTTATATATTATCATCATATGCTTCTGTATCTTGGTTGTTGAGGACAAGTTGCAATTATAAATCTTTGATTCAAGTGCTCAATGGTGGTCGTCATCGAACATCCGGACGAGATAGGCTATTTATCTTATCTTGTTGGCATTTTCATTTATATAACATACTTGGGATTAGAGTTTATTTCTGCACTCATTCAGTCTGTTGTGGTTTACCCCATGCCATTGAGTGATTTTGCTCGTAACAGAATTGACGACCATACTGGGGAAGGATTCTTCTATTTTGGGCACTTGGAGTGTTTTTCTCCTTTGATTGCTCTCTGTTAACCTGAGTTTCCTTGTCACTTGATTGCTTGATAACTTGTTGTTGCTTTGTACCTGCGTTTCTTGGCTTAACCCTTGCACATGCAATGTTTTAATACATATACGTGGGGTATCCCTTGACAGACATGTACATACGTGATATGTCCTTCTATAGGGCACACACATACATGATTTTTCCTTAAACAGTCACGTACATCAAATTTTTGAGGCTGTTTGTTGAGTTTGGTGTTTTCTAGGTGAGTTTTCATGGTTGTTGAGTCGTCTTGGGTCTTTGTCTGAATGTTTAAGTTCTTGCAGAGTGATAGGAAACCTTTTTATCGTTGAATTTTCAGGATATTTTTCTCTCTCATCATATTTTTCATTGGTTGTACTTGCATCTTGGTCTGTGTCTTTTGTTCTTGGTATCCTGCTTGGTTTGTCTTTGTTTGATTGCAGTAGGGTCTATATATCAAGTTGCTATTCAGTCCTTGCATTTTCATTTATTTATATTGAAAACACAGAAATATACATTTTGCTTTTTTTCATTTAATGTTTGGGTTGTTTAATATTGATCTTGATATACATGGAAAGATTGCATATTATTGAAATTGCAGAGTTGAATTGAAAGTCACATTTTGAAATCTTACCATCTTTTAGAGAATTTTAATTTAGGACTTAACATTTTGTTTATATTCATTTCTTTTATATCATGAGTAATAACATAATTAGTTTCAAGACCACATATTTTGAGTAAACAAGTCCATTAAAATTAATGTTGATTAATTAAAATTGATTAGAAACGATTTTATTTTTCAGAGTACACAAAAAGGCATAGGATTTAGTGCCTTGGAATAGGAGTTTGTGAGTAAAATTCTACAAGGCTATTAAACTCAACATATGTGTCTAACCAAGGAGTGGTGATATCCATTGTATAATTAGTGACGTCAAGATTCTCAAATCACACCGGAGTTAAGCACGAGGTCACGTGAAATTGGTTGCATAGATAGCCCTCTAATACCTTCTTAGCATCAGAGATATTTCTGGGGATCGATTTGTATATGGGGGTCTTGCTAGTACCTTTACCTCTGTGAGAGGTGATTCTTTCAATATTTCGGGCTTTGTTACCCTGTCCATATGGTAAAATAGAAAATGTATATATCAGTGTAGATTATTCGCCTGACGAAATTCGTATCCATACCGATCTCTTCAAAGAATTTTTTTATGTATCCGCTTGGTCATGTGAAGAGATTCCAGGAATCGACCCTCATATTGTCGAACATGAAATCAAGACTTATATGAATGCTCATCCTGTTCGACAATGTATTAGAGCTATCAATCTTAGGAAGGACCCTGCTATTAAGGTAGAGGTGGAGAAACTGCTTAATGTCGGTTTCATCTACCCAATTCCTTTGACTGAATGGGTGTCCAATCCTGTTCCTATGAAAAATAAATAAGGAACCATCCGTGTGTGTATGGATTTTCACGACCTGAATAAGGCTTATCCCGAATGTAACTTCCCAACACCTTTCATTGATCAGATTCTCGATGAGTGTGTGGTAACCATGGTATTTTCTTTTATGGACGAATTTTCAGGATACAATCAAATGTAGATCAAACCCAAGGATCAACATAAGACGACATTTATTTTTCCTTCAGGTAATTTTTCATACCGGAAAATGCCTTTCGGCCTTAAAAATGCTAGAGGAACCTTCCAGTGTGCCATGACCTTTACTTTTCATGAGATCAAACAAATTGACGAAGCTTACCTCAACGATTTCGCTACTCATTCTTGCAAGAGAGTAGATCATTCCACTCACCTTCGACTAGTATTTTAGAGAAATCTTTATTATCACATATGTTTAAACCCTCACAAGAGAATCTTCTATGTTAGGTCTAGACATCTCTTAGGATTGTTAGTCTCTGAGAATGGGATCTTGTTGGATCCTATGAAGGTTGAGGAAATACTTCGATTTCCTCACCCACGCAACATACCCCTACTTCAGGGTTTACAGGGCAAGGATAACTTCCTACGTCCATTTATAGTGAAGTATGCCAATATAACTAAGGGTTTCATGCACCTTTTGAGGAAGGAGACTCTGTTTATATGGGATGAGCGAGACCAGGAATCCTTCGATTCTCTCAATAAATCCTTGGTATCAATGCCTCTGTTGAAGCCTCCATACTATCTAACATAGATTATTTGCTTTATATCTCCACATACGAAGGGATGATTGGTATGGTTCTAGTTTAGGAAGATGGTGCGCTCCATGAGCACATTTTCTTCTATCTTAGTTGAAATTTAATCAGTCTTGAGCTTAAATACTCTCACGTTGATAAGCTAACCTTGGTTGTCGTACATGTGGTTAAAATATTATAGCATTATATATTGTTGATGTCAGTCCATTTCAATACGACCTTACCTGGAATATTATAGGGGGAAAATATAATAAGCGGATTTCCATTTTGCAAGAGTTTGGCCTTGATTTTGCTTCGACAAAATCCAATAAATCACTAATTTTTTTTGCGTGTATATCAAACTTCCCTCGACTAGATGAGGACATTATCCATGTTGATTCATTCGTGGATGAAAACATTTTCTTATCTCGTCTTCGGACCCCTCTTATGGAGATATTTTGATATATCTTCAAACTTTGAATTTCTCTCAGCATCTATCACAAGACGATCGACGTCGTATATGACATCAATAAAAACTACCTTATTGTCATCGAAACTTTGTATCATCAAAATGTAGACAATATCTTGCATCGTAGCTTGACTCATGAGGAATATGAGCTCGTTCTTAATGACTTCCATAGTGGGGCTTCTGGTGGTCATCTATATGGGCTTGTGGTGGTGATCTATTTGGGCTTGCGACAAACCCAAAAAAATTACGAGCTAGTTATTTTTGGCTGTCAATTTTTAAAGATTGTATTGAAGCAGTCAAGAAGTGTCACCCTTTCTAGGTGTTCACTCAGAAAATGTGCTCGCATCCATCCCCTTTTCACCTAGTCATCACCAATGGTCCCTTCACCAAGTGGGGGGTGGATTTTGTGGACTGAAACCCAATGTCATCTCGGGGGAATCATTATATTATCGTGGTCATAGACTACTTTACTAAATGTATAATGGTCATGCATACATTTAAATCCTATGGTAATACTGCAATATTTTTCGTGTTCAATCAAATTATAGCCCAGTTTAGAATCCAGAGGGATATTTTCACTAATCATGGCAGTCACTTTTAGAATGAAATGATGAACGAGTTAGAATTGAAACTAGGGTTTAAACATGGTCATTCTTCCCCTTACTATCCCCAGTCAAATGGACAAGTAGAGGTTGTGAACAAATCTCTCAAGACCATTTTATAAAAATATGTCATCTAGAGAAAATCTGACTAGAATTTAATGCTTTATCCTGTTCTTTGGGCATAGTGAACCTCAATTAAGAATTCGACCAATTTTTCTCCTTTTTAGTTAGTACACAGTGTGTATTCAATCCTTCCCATTGAAAGTGAAATTGCTTCCCTTGGATTGACAGTTAACCTCCTACCTGATACTTATGATCTCAAAGAACGCCTCGTACACCTAGAGAGCCTAGATGAGCAACGTGGAGATGCTTCTACGACTATGAAAGAGAATAAATGATGTGTCAAGGTCTAGTATGATAAGTATTTCTATCCTTGACAGTATGTTGAGGGTGACTTGGTCCTCTTGTATGATCAATCCAAAGAACCATTGGGGGTAGGCAAATTGAACCCCATGTGGAACGGTCCTTATATCATGTGACGTGTTTTAGAAAAAGGAGCCTATGAGTTGGAATGTTATGAAGGGAATATGTTGGTTGAGCATAGAAATGGGCTCTACTTTAAAAGATATTACACTCAATCCCCAAGATTGGACATAATATATTACGCTTGAGCCCCAATCTTAGGAATTTGACTTCCATAACTGTTGGTGTATGTCCAGATCACTTTAGACCACCACTATGGTGCATTGGTTCTCTTCTAGTGCGCATTCATTGATTTATATAGAGTATATCATGTGTAAATGATCCATTATTCATAACGGTTAATGATAATTCTTCCATTCTTTCTTTATTGCTTCTTCTTTGTCAATTTATCTCTGCAAATGTGTGTGGTATTTTCTAGCTAGATTAATTTTGTGCAGGTTCAAAACATTTACATGGTATTAGAGACGACAGACTACTAATCAAGAGCTACACCAAAATTTTTTGCAAGTACAAAATATTGAAGACAACGAAAAGATGGATTTCCAAAAAGAATTCATACAACTGCTTTTCATGGAAGGAGAAAATAGTCATACATCTCTGAAAAAGAGGGATTTACAAGTTAACCTTGAATACAGACACAAAATTGACATCATCCATAGAAAAATCCAAGTAATTAAATCGAATAGATGAAGCATTTAGAACAATTTGCAGTCTTATTTATCCCGATCTCCTTTTTCACATATCTTCATGTAAGACTCCCAATGAAGCATGGAACACCTTGGAAGGGCTCTTTGGAAAAAATGATGAGATGAGGAGACACATGTTGTAGGTGTATTTTCTCACATTGGATCCAAAAATCTTCGACAATATCCAAGATTTCTTTACAAAATTCAAGGATTTATTATCGCAACTCAAATCTTATGGGGTTCATAAATCTAAGGAGGATAAACAAATGGTTCTCACCATTCTCTCCAAACTTGGTCCTGATTTCTCTGTGTTCATTTCCACATTCCATTCAGTTAGATTTTCCTTCGGAGCCACCTGGAAGATTCCTTCTCTTGAGGACTTTATAGAATCCATGACACAAGAGCAAACCAAGCTCATCAACATGGGAAAAATCAAAGGTCCAAAGGCACATGCACTTACTTTGCAATATGGAATCCATCAATATCATAAACATAAATATAAATACAAAATTAAATATCATGCACATCCAAAGAAGGAAGGGTACACAAAACCCTAAACCGATGCCTTCGGATCCAAAGGGGGAAAGGGAAGGAAAGGGGAGAAATGCACATACTATCACAAAGGATTCCATCCAGAATCCACATGCATGAAAAAAAAATAGATCTAATGTCTCAAATACTTCAACAAAACAACCTTGGATATCACATCCCCGAGGGTGCCAAGAAGAAGAAGACAAAAGATTCGAATCCCAAGAAAGGAAATTCTAGCCATGCCTTGATTTCAATCAAATCCTCTCTTGATGCTTGGATCATAGACTCAGGAGAATCACATCACATGGTTGCCTCAAAAGAAGTATATTCTTCATTGGATGCATGCAAAGGTCCTCCTATTCCGATGGGGGACAACTCTTCTGTAATGTACCCCAAATTTACCCATTTAATTTTTTTTTCTTAGGGTCATTAGAATTATTCAATGCTTCTATTACTTCTCCAAACATTTATTAATTATACTATAACATGATTATATTACCCTTTTTACTTTCCACCATTTACGCTTACCATGTCCTTGAACAAATGTAAATGAAAGACTCTACCTCAATCCTAATCTCAAGGAAGGTGGAATGTAGCTTAAGTACTTAAACAAATATATATGTATATATATACTCACCATAGAATATGCATTCTAGTCACGCAATTTATAGACATACTATGGAAAACAAATCAATGGATATAACGACCCTAGTTCGAATGTAATGAATCAATCCCTTGGTCGTATGTGAAAGGTATTTATTGAACAAGTAATTTACCAATACGACATTCAATACAAGAAGGTGTTAAGTCTTAGCAAAGTTGTAACTAAACAGTCAGTACATGTTGCTCGTTCCTGGGTATTTACCATTCTCATTAACACTAACCCTAGCACAAGGATAATGAAATTTGTTGTAAAGAATAGAAATCTAACTAAACTAGAAGAGAATACTAAACTATAGCCCATAACTAACTATCATTACATTTTCCATGATTTTGATGTGAGGTTATCGTATATACGACTGTCATGGTGTAAATGAACCATGCCAATGGCATTTATGGCATTCTGTAACACACCTACCTGGGGCCATTGCTTGTTTATTGTGCCCATTGTAATTTCACCAACTTGCCCTAATCACATGGACTAGGTACAACTCATCATTAACGTCATTGAACTAATCGACGAAGGGTTTTCCTAATACTATTGTTTCATTCTTCACATTGGATTTGCGTATTGTGAAAAACACGTTCAAAGTTAACCATGTTATTGTTATTCTCTGTGGCATGGCCAATGTCTGTGATGTTGTCTTACTCTGGTGGAGAAAATTCTTTGCCGACCACACCCACCAAACACCACCTTAAGAGAGGTAAGAAATTTTGGTTATTTATACTTGAAGTCTCTGCGTTATAAAAATTACTGTGTATATCAGTCCTTTCGAAATTCTTAATATCGTGACTGACTTGTCTTCCATGGTCTGGTATATAGTTTTGGTATTGGAATTTCACCCAGCATGGTTTAGGGCTTTACTTTGGTTTCATCCTTACCTTCTATATCAGTATTGTTTTAGGAACCCTTGTGCTCTATCACGGTCATTTCCTTTGTGCCAAACCTGTAGATAGTTCTGGGATGAAAGTGTTAGAGGGTTGAGGACATCCACTTCTCCAGTTCAGTCATAAGCGTAAGGATAGATTATTGTATGTCTTCATTGCTTGTTATGAGTTACTAGTGTTTTCACGACCGATATAGAGGATAATCCTTTGTTGAGCCTTTCGAAGATCCTTTTGCTTCGACCTAACTCCTTATCTGTTCTTGGTTTTAACTCTATACTTCATGGATTTTTCTTGGGTTTTCTACCCTAGTTAATAACTGGGTTTTTCAACTGTGTGGAAGGGCGTTTTCCTTATGATTTTCGTGCCTTTGATTTTTTAACTATGGTTACAAAGAAATTGTGTAGCTATGCATTTTGTTTAATGAAGTCTCTTGAATATTTCGATCTATTAATTTTCTGAGGATACACAACTCAATGCTTGCCAAGGTTCTGATTCATTTTAGAGTTGGCATGACGTGTTTTATTTTTGTAACCCTAACCACTGTAAGCATACAATATCTTCTTGCCTGAGTATATGCTCATAAAACTCAGCATGTAATATTCTCATCGTATCCCAAACAATTACATGGTAAGAGGGTTTAAGAATCATGAGACGGATTTTCGTGGTTATAGCAAATTTCATGGACACCTTACCCTTGATACGTTTAAATAAATCATCATCCCCAAGTCTATAAGTATGGTTTTTAACTAAATTTAATCTACTTACTCTACCATGCATTTATATAAGTAAGAATACAGTCTAATACTCTGGTCGTGTATATTTATTTCGGAGTCTTGGGACATAACCGAGGAATTACCCTTGCATGTTGTTCTATAGATTTGGATGTCTTATTCGTTTTGTTTTATTTAAATCACATCAAGGAAGAAACCCTAGTTTTGTCCAGGAATCTGTTTGTGATTGCCTTGTATTTATTTCCAAGATATTTTTGATAAAAAGACTTGTAACCTTATTCCGTGGTCAATCGTGCAACCCTGTAGGTCACATTTTATAATGTACATTCTTTACTATTTATTCTAGTTTTTAGGATGTTAATTATTTACTTTCTTTCTGAAATGATGGATTAAAGACTGATTACTATAATCTAATGATGGGACCCTTATTCAACTACGAGGGTACCCATCAGGTGACCCTTGGCCTACCCCACCCCTTTGGAACTTTGGATGATTTTCTCATGGGTATAAGGAGGAAAGACGACATTTTCTCCTAGAATCGCAAGCTAAGTGCAGTCTGAATTTTCATCTTCATTGTCTCTTTTTGTAAACATTTTACCCTGGTAATTTATTCTACATTCAGTATTTGAAATTTTGTTTGCTTTCAACTAAATACTAATTATATTTTCCTTGGTCTCCTTACAGGATCTGTGCACATTCGAAGTCTTTGTATCCTAAGACATCGTCTTGTGCAAAAGGTACTCGGGTTCCATTTTATACCGCTCTCAAAATTTATTATTCCAGGTTCTATCAAATTAGACGGTTCTGTCTTAGAATACGGTTATCGTGGGAATTTATACCAGACTCCTATTACAACTGGTCATCTGTATATTTAGTTTTTAAAGAAAATACATAGGTGAAACCCAATATTGTCATATTATTTCACTATTTGAGATTTATAAACACAGTGTTATGTAGAGTTGAAAACTCAGTTAAACATTGGTCTGTCTTTGGGATATGAAACATGTTTTATGTATTTTAATTCACTGAGCCTTTCTCTCCTGCATTATTGTATATCAAAACAAGACACTTCGTTTTGTGGAATAACTGAACTGTACAATTTTATGCTATTGGCATAGTCATAAAGATGGAAGATTTACTCAATTTTCTCATGTAACCAGCATGGATAATCTTATGGTATGAGTCATTAGATGTTCAATAGTTATGAAAAGTTCTATAAAACAACTATATATATGTATATATATCTATATATCTCTATATGGTTGTTCCTATCATATATAAATATCCATCCTATGTATTGTCTTGTCATGTACACAGTTTGATATTTTTAACTAAGTAATACAGTTCTGTGTATTTACTTATAGCAATATCAGTATACATATATATTTAAATCTCATGTCCACTTCCAGAACTTTATTTAGCATTTGTATAGTCTAATTATTTACCTTTAGTTTATTTCCTACACGTACAYAATCACATGTCTTTGATGTGTAGAAKTAATATGGTACTAATCATGTTTAACTTAGATGCATCCTCCAATATATTTACAAAATTTAGTTCCATTCACTGCTAACACACAYARAAAATTTACTCAACGAATACACTTAAAATTGTAAGGGTTTATCCCACAATTTATTCCATTCCATCAGTAATTTAAGCAACATAAACATTCATCTAGAGTTAAGTAGATGTATTCTACCAGCCATTAGTTAAAATAACATTCGATCAGAGAAAGAGTAGATGGATATATCTAAGTAAGTTGTTGAACAACAAATGGAACAACCAAGTTCCTCCCAACCTTAGAACATAACATCCAATCTACTTGCTCCATTCACCCCCTGTAACGTCCCCCTCGTTACGACGACACAACTTAAGTAACTAAAGCAAATTTTTTTTTATTATTATTATTTTTTTTTTCCTCCTCCCTTTTTATTCGTGCGTGCCCGCGTGTATAAAGGAAAATATCCATGCGTACGACTCTGCGTCGCCACCTGACGAATTAAGATGCAACCATGAAGAACACAAAAAGAAGACAAGGACGCGCGACACGTGTCTACATGCCAGATGACGATCCCAACCAGAAGACTTAGGTGCATAACCAGTGACGACAAACAGACCCAACACGAGAAATATTACAACCCCGCACTTCAGTAGACAAGGAGCAACCACGTTTTCCATGGACGACTCTAGACCGAGAATTCAGACAACGACCACTGGTATTAAAGACAAGGAATGTCTATGAGCCCCTCGCGATCAATTACTTGCCACATACTCCATTAAATTTACTAAACCACGAGCACTTAGGCCTAAGGTAATTCTAATTAATTGTCTATTTTGGTAGAGGGTCGTACCCTTTTCGTTGGACCATATAACAGAAGTAAAGGTCCTTGCAATGATTAACCTCACCAACAAGTATACTACCGCAACATTGTTAACAATAACAATGACCTTACATTCCCATGTCATCAAGGCTACATAGCAATTTTTCCAAGGCAAGAATATTACAATTACATGTTCATCAACAGTTTGCTAAGACCTTACCTTATAGTGACATGGCAATTTACCTAAAGTCGCCTTACATCTTGTACATTACCGATGCAATAAATTCCATTTACATTCCAATGCATTAAAACTACATTAATATTCCGATACTATAACACTACGTCAACATTCCCATGCAATGGAGCTACATTAACATTTCCAATACTATGATAATACATTAACATTACCAATCCATTAAACAACGATAACATTAGCCTAGACGATAACCACTTCACCCTTACATCACAATGACCCTACCATTAAATAACCATATGTCCTAATTACATAATCCCTAGACAATAAAAATTCACTAACATAATCCCTCCTTCTAATTTATTACATACTTTACAATAGCCGTGAAAATATTACCACTGCAAATTTACCTCAACCTTAACATTCAATTAAATGAACTATTAAGATTGCAAATTAAACATGGTCATTAACACTTCAATAATCAATATTAACAATTACAATTTACCCAATTAATAACTTGCAGTTACAGCATCCTCATTATGTTGCACTTAATCGATTATTGACATTGCACTCTAAACGAGAACTAACATTCCATTAACCAATATTACTATTGCACATTAGACAAGTATTACCCTTGCGGAATAAGAAAATAAATCCATTCATAAAATAAAACCTAGTTTAAATAACAACATAACTATTTATCTAAATCTATATCCCCAAGCAAAGGTAGAACGTTTAACCCAACACATGGCTACATGTTGCTAAGATAACAATTTCACAGCCATAAGGAGAGCAATAAATCTGGTGTGCATAATTCTAAAGACAGTAAAAAGAAATACGGCCATTCATAAGGCTGTATAAGAAGACCGTTACATTGCCAGTAATAACCCAACTACATTCGTCTACGCTGGTTTGATCCGTCCAAGGACGTGCAATTCGATAAGGGTGTAAACGTTTGATCCTCCCGAGGACGCGCAATGAATTCTCGGTGGAATGGATTACAGGGTTTACACTAACCTATGTGCAGAGTGTATATCTTAATTAATACATTATTATTAATGTATATGTGCGTAAAATACAGCCACATTACTACTCGGCGTATATCCAATCGATTATTATTAAATCGATGAGGTATATCCTTATATACACCCGATATGGATTTTAAAGTGGCGTTATTTCAATTGACGAAATCAACAACCACTAATATTTTATAAACTGGTGGATAAAACAATATCGCACAACGATCAGCCGGCGTATTGTCCGAGAAATATCGACAACCTTCCATTCATAGATCAACCACTCTCAACGCGTTGATTAATATATCGAGGTAGAGATATCTGGTTGTTGGATAAATATTTAATTCCGGTTGAATAAATATATACGATATCAGACATTGACCACATTACGATTTCAACAACCATTGGCTGGTGATTTATTGTTGGTTGATAAATCGGCTGTGTTTTAAAAATCGATGTATATTAATGCAATCAAATCTGAACCCTGGCTCTATTATATACGCCGAACCTTAGAAAAAAATGGCGGTGGAAGGTAGCCGTGTAAAGATGGGGAATTATGAATTCAGTGAAGAGTAAGTTGAAATATAGTTCAAAAACTTTGTCTAAAGGTATAAATTGAAATAAAAATCAATAATTTCTCACAGATTTATAGTTAATGGGTATGTCGAAAGTGTTGGTGCCCATTTTTATTGACGCAGTTATTTATCGTTCAGGGTTGGTATTCCTTACACGGCATTCAATTGTTTTTTCTCGGAATCCACGCAACGTTTTAGGTTACCCTAATCCCATTCGACAATTACGTGGAGATCGCTTTTCTTTAATCATTAACACAGCAGTGTTTCGAAGGCTTAATAAAGACCTATAAGTGTAATCAATCTAAACAGGAATAAAAACTATATTCTGAGCTCAGCCTATACGGTTAACCAATCCGAAGAAGGGATTCATATTTGCGAGTGCACTACTGTAAATCTGGCAATAGTATAGACCTGTAAGGCCGCGGGCCTCCACACACGGTGTAACTACCATCAAAACCATGTGCCTACCGACTTAAAATGAAAACAGAGCGTGGGTTCGGCTCATTCATCCGGGTTTTGTTTTTGTGTTGTTTTTTTTTTTTTTTTTTCACTTTATTTTAGTTTTAGAATGATACAAGAGGTCTCCTCTACTTGGGTTGTGGAGCGTCCGGCTTCTCTTGTAGCTGTCAGTAACAGTGGCCTAGGTTCTGTGTACGCTGCAGTGCTGAGGGCACCACCTGCATACAGACAGTGTATACGCACTAAGAACAGGCTCCCTTAGGCGCAGGCATAACGTTTGGGTGGACTGGACGCAAGAGAACGTCATCTTAGGGTTGTGGGTGCCACAGTATGGCCATCTAAAAGTGAAATCGGCCCAAGTATGTCGGTAAACCAACCAACTGGTAGCACTAACACCTGGGCGGGAGTGTCCATATTTATATTCACACCGGTGTCCTGAGTTCTTTTTCAGGTGGGTTGGTCTCAGACACCAGTGCAACAAGAAAACCCCACATCATAAAAACTAAAGAGAAAAAACAGGCAGCTTGGATTAACATTAGGGTTCACAGGACACGACTATCAGACTGGAGCCACAAGGAAATTAATACACACGGCAAGAGCATAGATCTAAAAGGGAATATGCATAACACAATGCTTCAAGGAGATGCTTCCATGAATAAATGTATCCCAAAACTGGCAGGTTCTCTCGGCAGCAAAATGCCTCCGGCGATTTTGGTCGGAGGAAGAACTTCCTCTAGCAACCCTGTTAACCAATGGAATAAACTTCTTCGCCATGGTCTTAATACTGGCAGGGCAACACCCTAATATCCCATGGCCTTCCATACAAACCCTACTACTGAACCCAAATAAAAATAAAAAAAAACGTACAACCATAAACCCAACAAATTGCGAGTGGGAAAAGAATAAAAACCATGTTCTTTAACCAAGTTGCATGACAGACCCAATTACAGATTATTGAATTCTTTAAAGTATAAATCCTTCGTTCGAACAGGAATAACATCTTCATTGAACACTCAATACTACATGCCAGAAATTAGATTGCTAGCGCTTAAACCCCAAGAAATATCTATATACATATATTTATTTAAAGGCAGTCCATGCCAAGATAAACAACTAATTTACCCAGTGAGAACAAGAACCGAGCCATTTTACCTCGTCCGGGATGCTAACAACTAATTACACTATTTTTTCATTCTACTGATGGGCGTACCTTTGCTTGCTCGCCTCCGTCGAAGGGTTGTCCGCGCACCCCGTGCAATCCCGCTCCGTGCCCTGCTCCTGCTTGCCGACAGCCTCCAACTCACCGGTACCTCCCAGCCAAACGCTAGGGGTACTCTTCTTCCCCCTCAGCCCCCCGAGCCGCAAAGAGGCCACACACAACCAAAAGTCTCTAGCTCCTCAGCTCGCCTCAAAGGCTGAGCTACCACTCACAATGAGCTGAGGCTTCCCAACTCCTACCAGTAAACCAGTCAGTCCTCCTCTC
>JZKD02S0968140.1:183909-194716 GCA_000966675.3 Picea glauca | reverse complement strand
GATAAACTTTAATATTATATTGGTAGACTTTAGGGTTTAGTTCTAGGTCAAAAGAGTGGAAAAAGATGTTGTTTCTTGAAATCATTAATGGATTCATGAACTAGTTGTTGTTCTCATTTGTCCATGTATCCCTCATATACTTGACCACCACTAACATTGTGTTCTCTATGGAGTGATTCTTCTGTAATATGTTCCTTATATGATTGATTTTCTTCTTTATATTCTTAATTTTCAATGAGATGTTCCATTTTCCCGTTATGTTCTTGATCTTCATCCAGTGTTAAGGTGGAAACATCTTCCCCATGAGTTGAACTTATAGATTATTTTCTTTCTTATATACATATTCTTGTTTATTTTCACCTTATTTTCTTGGAAACACATTATGGGTGGAAACATCTTCCCCATGAAAGTAAGGGAATTATTTTCTTGCTTATTTTGAGCCCCCAAATCTAATAAAGGATTTATTTGAAATACATGGAACACATTCCATTTCTCTTTTTTCTTTCATAGAAAGCCTCAATCCAATATTCTAAGCATACCATCCTTTCTTCTTTAATATAGTCTTTTGAGGTTAGATCTTCAATGTGTTTCTCAGGTGACTTTTCTTCAAGGGAATCATAAGAAGAATCTTCATCCATGGAATTATAAGTTTTCTCACAAATATCATGATTCTCAAAGGTATTAATAACTTTATACCTTTTATATTCTTGCACAATCACCACATAGTCTTTAAAAACATCCTCAAAATCTTGATGATTAGGACCCCAACACTTCAAAAAGATTCTTAAAAAAATGAGCACAAGAATATATTGTCTTAGGATTACTAATATATGACTTAGAAAAGATTTTTCCTTCATCTCCTAAGAGAATACAAACAACTTAATAAGGACATCCTCAAGAGATACATCAAGATTTAGAACATACTCCAAAAATAAAACAATGTGTTGAATGGCATGAGATTCAATACCATCAAACTTAGGAATATTTTCTACCCATTTTTGAGTAAAATTATTAGGATATCCACAAATTCATTCTAGATCAAAACAAGGATAAAACTCACAAAAATCCCAAGGTGCCATTTTTCCAATAACTTAAATTTGAAAATAAAATGTGGCAAGAGTGGAGTCGTCGAGGTGAATGCCCAAATGTCAATACAATTTTTCTTTCTTCACCATACAAGAAACAAGGCTCTAAAATCTCTTCTAGGGAAATGGAATTCCCCTCCTCAATCAAGTCGTTGGATGAGTAAAACTAATAAAACCTTCGAATCCTCTAAAATGTTTTAGGGAAATGGTATTCCCCCCTCAATGGAGTCTGCAAATGAGTAAAACTAATAAAACCTTAAAATCCTGCTCATATTTTTTTTAAGACAAACTTCTAATAGCCAAGGAATGGATTTTGTCCCCAACAATGATGCCAAAATGTTACCTCTCAAACTCTCACTAGGTGAAGAAAGTGCTAACCACAAATTGCAAGAGACTAAAAGAACTATCATGCAAGCCACTTAATGTCACCTCAATGGCCTTGCCCCACACTTCAGACTAAGGAAAGAAATTGCCATAGCCTAGGGGGGAACCCTACATGTCAATCCAAGCTAATTCCTTATAGATGGGAGTATCGCTTAACTTGAATTGATTATTAAAACTAACCGAAGAAATACTCTTTTATGGAAAAAATGTGGTAATAAAGTGGAGTGCAAGATGGTTTACTTGATCAATTCATAAAAGTACCACCAAATATGTGATCGCCAACAACCATAACAAATAAATGATGAATTGACCGAAGCAAGTACTCAAAGTTTTTGCCACAAAGTTTAGTTTGATTCTCCAAAGTGTAAGTTATGTGATGAAAGCATGAAATTTAACCATCAAACTCATATGATGATGTCGTATTAAACAAAATTTGTTCAATTAAAGTGATTGCTCATATGTGTTAATCTAAAGACATTTAAAGGTATTTATGACTTTCACATCATGAAGTGAAGTAGAAATTGAAACTATCTGTACCAAGTGTTGGAGCATTGATTCAAACTGTATACTTAAAATTCCAAGGTTATAGTCGATGAACATATTAGACAATATTAAATGGCATCATAATTGTTGTGAACCATTCATTACAAATAAATATGCAAAATCCAATCTAGACTTTTAAGAAGCAATCCATAGCATAGCTACCGCAAGTTCACCATGTTATTGTGTACCAGTTATGATTACTGTGTAGGTTTATTCCTTGAGTATGATTTTCATAGATATCAATCAAAATAGTAAGGAACAATGTTGTTGGACTCAAATGTTGTCATGAGAATTAGTGTTAAATGGCATGAAGCTCTATCTAGAACCCATGGACAACAATTCAAAATTAGGTTGAGTTCAATCAAATATATAGTAGTATCTAAATAACATTAACCATGAGATTTTAAAACATGTGATGACAATACATAGTGAATCCAATGAGCAAAAATATAGATCAAAAGATTATATGAGGCTCCAATCCAATGATCTAGAAGCTTATGCTTGTAGAAGGGCTCTAAAACACGTTTTGTTATCATCCTATTAACCTTTAACAGTGATCAAAATAGCACATAGGAAAAAAATGATTCATCTGTACACTTTCCAGCAAATCAAACAAAATAGCACACCGGAAAAACATAATTCATCTAACACACTTTCCAACAAGTCGTTCCAGTTTTTTAGGCAGAGATTCACTATTAATTATCCTAAGATCATAAACAAGATGGGAAAAAGAAAATAAATGTAATGAAATGAGTCAAACATTAGATTTGATCGATGTTAAGTGATTACTAGTGTCATTAAAATAATTAAAAAAACATATAAATTCATCAAAGTCCATTCATGAGATCAAATTTATCATGCTGAGATAAATGCTTGAAAACAAATTTATCCCTTTAGAAAGAAATTCATAGGTGGAATGTGCAATATATCAAATTATTAGTGCAGTGTTTAGGTTTTAATGAAATTTCATTAGATCTACGGAAAAATCACGAGTTAAACCAATATATCTCAACAAGAGTGCAAGTTGACCTAGATCAAACATATTTTCTTTGAGAAATTACCTACATATCAACATTTCTAATACATTCAGATTTAACATGAAATCCTTAGACTTGTTATCTTTTAGGTATAATTGGTTAGTTCTATGTGAGAATTAAAACATGGAAGAAAGTGTTAGATCCAATTATAAAATTGCAAATTCATTTTAAGAAAAACTCTTTATGAGTGCGACCTGCATTAAATTACCAATTTCATTGAAAAATATGGAAGATTGTTAGCACACAAAAACTTGGAAGGAGCAACCTAGATCAACAAATGAAAACTATCAAACCCTAAGTTGCTTATAAACTAAAATATTTAAAAGGGAAAATTAAGTGATATGACTATAAAGAGAAAGAAAAACATAGTGCTTACCATTGGGTTATGGGGTCTAGTATACTCTTGAGTAATTTTTTTCTTACCTTTGAGTACTTTTCCTCTTACCTTTGTTGTTTGAATTCCCCAAGCATCTTGGAAGATTGTTAGTGAACATCGATCTAAACAATTTGAACTATGTAAGAATCAGAGGGAGGTTAATCCTAAAGGACTTAACCTGAGTATTACAAACATTAATTTATAAACTAAACCTAGCGTAAGGAGGTAAAATACTATGATATTCACCCCCAATACAATATTATTAACTTAGAAAATTCACAAGTAAATGAAATAGAAAATTCATCATACTTCACTTGCATTCTTTTCTTTGCAATAACTCCTTCCTCAATTAATACTTGCAATATCAAACCCTTCTTTGATTACCCTAGAACATTTTTACTCAAGAAGATAGCAAGTTACTACACCAAAATTACGAGAAAATAGGTCTTCCAATCTATTTCCAACCATGAAAAATGAGAGAGGCATCCTCCTTATATAGATAAAGTGCTCCAAATACCATATAATGAATTCCATGAGCTAAAATAATGCAATTTTCTCAAATTAAACCATGAGCCTAATACCATGCTCCCAAGTGAAAACCATGAGACAATACCATAGGTGGTTACAACAAATCCTCAAATGTAGGGGAACCCTCTTTAAAATGTGAAAATTCTAACAAAAAGATACACATATTGTCCATAAGAGCATGGTAACAAGTTCTCTCTCCTCAAATTGTGCCAACAACCTTTCCAAAACATGTGTTAAGTCAAAGGAGGCCCCAGAACAAGGGAACCCCCTAACAAACCCAAAAAAACATGGAATAAATCATGTACACATGTGATAAATGAGTGGATAATGAGGTGTTCCTTTCTAGAATGGTCTACAAACCACACATGTGAGTCTAGGAGAGAGAAAGTGCACTTAGGAGAATATTGCATACACATGCCAAGTAAAAATCATCTCCAAATGTCTAGAAATCCCTCACATTTGAAAAATGGTTGAAAAGGGGGTGTTCTCCACATGTGTTCTAGGATCACCACCACAACTATCTCATGTATGGTCCATATGATGATAAATGTACAAATGATGACGTGGAAACCTCTATGATGATGTGGCATCCCTGTCATTTCCCAATACATTGATATGTATCCCAATCCAATACATGTATCTCAAGAAAAATGGCACAGATTCTGATGTAGGTAGGTATGATTGTATACAAGTACATATATCCCAATGAAGGTATGCAAATCCCAAGGAAATGTCTCAGATATCGAGGTATAGTGCACATATGCTAATGTGGGGTGTCCACCTATAATGATGAATCAAGTCTCAACATAAGTTATTAGGCAATGCACATTAATTAATCCCTTCTAACACCTTCACAATATAAGTTAATTTTATAATTTTCTTATGTTTACCATGGTGGGACAACCTTACCCTTATTACATATGACAAATCCTAGGATAAGAGGTGTTTCCTAAACCACTTGGTTAGAGATGGGTAAAAATGATGGATATTTTATGGAAAGGGAAAGAAAACTTTATGTTTTGACCTCCAAATTCATATGTGATGATGTAGAAGGTCTTTTAACTAGTCGAACTAGTTTTCAAGAGAAAGAAATCTTTGTAATTTGTACATGCAAACCTTTAAGAGGCAGATTTTCTTAGATTTATCACCTTGACACTTTATTTATTACAACTTTTAGTATTTTTTTCTTTGATTTCTTAGTCCTTTATTTAAATATGCATTTTTAGCATAGGATTGAGGGATCGATCCTTTTTAATGAAGTGACATAGCTCTAGCTTCATTGTTTAGTTTCATGGTCTTTGCCTCTGGCCTTTTTTGGCTTTATTTGACTTTGTCTTTACAATGTTCTTCAATTTGCTTGAGTAGACCTTGGTGGATGACATATGATAATTCAAACATTAGTGAAGATAATATCTTTTTCATGAAAGAGATGGAAATGAAAGGGAAATGATGCAAGCTCTAAGGTATGGTTAGGATATGAAGTTCACCACTTCAACCAAATCACTAGTGGTACGACTTGACCTAAGTCATGATAACATTTATCTAAGGAGAATTACATCCCCCCATGGTATAACGAGACAAAATAATAATATTTATTCTTATGAAAAGTGTTATTAGATCAAATGCAATGTTTATTACATTCACGATTAGGTAAGAAACCATCACACCATGTCTAAGCAAGAAACTCACACACGAGAACATAACACATCAAATAAAATAAAGATCATGCATGAAGTACCATCTCTGAGTGCACATAACATCTGTATAACATCTTAGGTATAAGAAATAGAAGCTCATACACCATGGCATAATTGTATAAAAAAACTCGTGAGTGATGTGAGGCTAGATCATCATGTCTATGATGGAAGAATTGGAAGAACAAGTTTAAAAATAAATAGATATGAGGAAGGAGCTCATCCAAGCAACATCATCACATTACTAAGAGGATGGTCTCCAAATAGTTTCCCTTAAGGAAGAAACACTATTCATATCTTAAAAGTGATGGACTAATAAGAAAACACTATATTTTAATATATAAACAAAAATATGAAAATTGCGAAATTTTAATTTTTACATAATTCAAAGTATTAAGGAAGAATTCAAACCCTAAAAGAATTCATGAATCCATGATCATATAAATATTGAATTTAAATGAATTTTAACTAAATAGGAAATGGTTAACATGTCAATACGATAATATATATAAAATTTAAAGAATAAAGAAAATATAAACATTATTTTTAACACGTCAATTTAATAATTAAAATTAAAATTGAAATTGAAAACCCCCAGATGGGGTGGTATTGCGGGCCACTTGGCCAAATGTGGGTGAAGGGGGAGGCCAACGGAGCACGGAGCCATGTGCTCGGCTTGTGCCCCACGCAGCCACCATCCCCGGGCTTTAACTCGCATTCAAAGAGAATGGCAGGAGCATTAATTCCACTCCTCTCGACCGCCTCTAGGCATAGCGCCATGCATAACCCATTCAACAGTTTCGTTTGGTGGTGTGGCTTCGATTTCGGCTCTGCATTTTTCATGGTTTTTTGGGAAGTTCTCTTCTTTCATCTTGTCTCTGCAGATCCTCTGCAGAAGCCGAGTCTCGCCATGCCTCTCCACCGCATGCATCCACGTCGGGGCTCTCCATGGCACCCACGACGCCCCCGCACATCCTCCTCGCCCTCTGGTTCTTCCACTCCAGGTCTGGACACCATGGCTGTTGTTGACACTTCTTGGTTACCAGCATGGCCTTCTCCCCGGGACAATATTTCCTCCTCTCCTCCGGCCTCACGCCACAGTCGACCTCGTCACAATTTAAATACGCCTTCTCCCACTCTGCCGCATGAACACTCCACCATTCTCCATGACTTAGTTTTCGAGCTCCGTGAGGGGGTAAGTGATCTCCAGTTCCGGGTCCAACAGATGGAGGTACGCCTCTCTGTCCTCCTCCAGCTCCTAGCCACCCCCCCCCAGCCGCTCCTGAGTATTCTCGTGACGCCTCTGAGAACTCCAGTGGTCAGGCGAGCAGTCAGCAACACGCTTCCACCGAAGAAAGTATGCCATCCGCGGGGAAGGCAGGAAATCCAGAGGACATGAGTGCTCTCGCGCAGAAGGCAACTTTGGCAAGCATTGAAGGAGGAGACGACATTGCAGTTTCGGCAACGGCAGCAGACACCAGGGATAGCATCATCCAAGGGCCCGAAGACAAGAGCCATGGCGCAACGGACATGCAATGGACCGGAGGGACACCTGTCATCGAGGAACCCTGGCCTGGCATCTTGCCCGAGTATGTTCCAGATTATACTATACTTGTCCCATATTGTGGTTCTAGTGGCTCTCATGGTAGTTGAAAATCTAGTTTTCTATAGCACTGTTAGAAATTGTTTTTGCTACTTGCTATATACGGTTGGCTGAACTGGTTTCTCCTTATGGAGAAGTTCAGTAATTACAACCGAATAACTCTGTTAATGTACTCTGGATCCTTCTTTTGAGAAGGACTCTTATATTTAATATAAACTCTTACTTATAAAAAAAAAAAAATTAAAATTGAAATAAATTTATATTAATTCTTGAATTACATAAATTGAATATTAATCATCTCTTACATACAATCAAATTAATTTTAAAGTTTATAAAAATCTCTCAAATAAATAAAATATAAAGAGTGGAGATGGAGGATCTTTCAATCGATATTAAAACACACTTTTAATAAAGATTATGCAGCTAAACACACAATGTAGGTTGAATATATGTTATGCAGATAAACACATTTTTAACAAACATCATGCACATAATTGGAATGTAGGTTGGAAATATATTCTTGAATTTGAAGCATTTCAATGTGATGAGAAGGATTTTAAGATTATGACTTTATCTTTCAATATTAAAAGAGTTCATGTTTGAAATTTACAGATATCATGATAAGGCGGTATGGCGTCACAATAGATATCATTAGATTTGATAGTATGGAGAGTTACGGTAGACAACATTAGATGACGGCACACATCATTAGATCATAAGGATTTCCATGATTTTTTTAAATATGGTTAAATTTTTTTTCCATGTCTTTAGCATTCTACTTTATTAAAATTGTTAATATAGATATTAAAATTATTAAAACTCTTCATGGTTAAATTTTTTTTTTCTACTATTAACATTTTCATTTTAACTCATCCGGATGGGGTGATAGAGCCCGACACCTGGCGCGTAGAGGCGGCAAGGGGAGGCCAGCGGAGCACAGAGCCATGTGCTTGGCTCGTGCCCACTGCAGCGATCACCCTCGGGCATTAATATGAATTAAACATCGATGGGAGGGGCATTAATACGAGCTCCCTCGACCACCTTAACGAAGAGTGCAATGCCGCATTCCATCTGTGTTATCGCTTGGCTGTTTGATTCTGGTTATGTGGTTCTGCTCATGGTCCTTCGGCCGCTCCCCACCCTCAACCTTGGCTTTGCAGACTTCCTGCAGCCGCCGGACCTCACCATGCCACGACAAATAATGCGCCCTCGCAGGGGCTCTCCTTGGCACCCTCAGCAGCCCCGCACTTCCTCTTCGCCCTCTGGTTCATCTACCCATGCCTTTGACCGTCTGGCCATCATTGACACCACCTTGACCCCGACATGGCGACATCCCTCCTTCAGGCATTCCTCTCATCCCCCGGCGTCGGGCGAAGCCTCAGCGAATTCACCCCATGGAAGGACCGGCCATGGTTGACCCCACAGCGAAATGAAGATGCCCTTCCCCAATTTACCACGCGAACGCTCCACCATTCTGCATGATTTAGTCTTTGAGATCCGGGAAGGAGTGGATGACCTTCAGTTCTGTGTTCAACAGATGGAGGGAAGGTTGTCAGTCCTGCTTCAGCTTCTCGCCAATCCCCCTGAAGCCTCCCCTAAGGATTCTAGTGACGTACCTCTCACTGCAAGCGATCACGCAAGCAGTCATCAGTAGGACGCTATAGAGGGGAGCCCACAGTCTTACGGGAAGGCATTCGAGCCAGTGCTCATGAACACTCTCCAGCAGGAGCAGACCCTGGCAAGCAAAGAAGATATTGTCAAAAGTGTCGTTCAGGTGGTAGCAACGGAGGTGATCGACACCAGTCTCCAGGCGCACACCTCGACGACAAGTGTCAGGATGGAAGCTTACGAGGACAAGGGCACCGAAGCCACGAACATGCAATGGATGACCAGTGGGACACCTGTCATCGAGGAGCCCTGGCCAGGCCTCTTGCCAGAGTATGCGCCAGATCATACAAAACTTGTTCCATACTTTAGCTCTAGTGGCTCTCATGGTAGTTAAATTGTCTAGTTTTTCTAGGACTGTTAGAAATTTTGATACTTGAATTATACGACTGGCTGAACTGGTTTCTCCTGCTGGAGTAGTTCAGTAATTACAACCGATTGACTCAGTTTATGTACTCTTGATTTTGGCTCCAAGAAGGTCTTTTATATATAAAATACTTACTTACAAAAAAAAAAAAAAAAAATCATTTTAACTGTGAAAATGGAAACTGAAGTTATAATACATTTTTATCCCACCAGCCTAGCCCTAAAGGTACACCCTAGCTCTAAAGGTAAGCTGGTCAAAATTATCAAATTTAACAGTTTGTTTAGTTTGGAAATTTCAATCTTGTTTAGTTTTGAAATTGGTGTTATTTATATGTTCTATGAAATGTTTTTTCTCATCAAAAATTTAGTGACATAAATATGCATAAAATCATTATTTTTTGTTGTTTAAAATCTATTTATGAATGTAGAAATGGATTAGTTTTTTTTTTTTTTCTTTTTTTAAACACAATGAGACTCGGCATTGGAATCCCCAAAACACCATGTCATGAAATAATATGTCACCTTTGTGATAGAAAGAGGGTTGAATATGAAAAAAACTTTCTTGTGGAGTGCCCTGCGTATACCCAAATTAGATCTCAATTTCAAAATATATGTCATAACGCTAACCAACTTCCTAACATTCTAAGTCATCAAAACTATAGTGATCTTGGAACGCTTCTAAAAATGGATACTGTGATAAAAAGTTATAACAGGATGTATGTATTTTAAGATTTTGATATATTACAAAGACAAAAATAATTTTAAAATACTAAGTAGTATTAATGTGCATGCACTAGAAATCACATGCCTTCCTAATAATGTGTTTGCACATTTTTAATTAAATTATTTTATGATTACCAGGGTCCTTGACTTGGTAGGGGAAGGAAACTTGGGCCTTAGGCCATAGAGGTTGCTTATATCTATCAAGGTCCCATACCAACACCTCAAACCACCACACTTGACCTCCCAATGGTATCCTTAACCTATGGATGGGGATATTGATGGCATTGGGAAAAATTTAACACTAGGTATTATTTTGAGGGCCCTAGACATCATTTGTGGAGGAATCCCTATACTTAAGATGTAAAGGAAGATTATAAACATGCAGGTGAATAACAATGACTCAAACTATAACATATGACATACTGAGGGCATCTTTGTCTTCTAACTAGGGATGTGAGCATTGTTAGAATATTTTGAGCACTAGTTATGAGTCTCAACGCCCTTGACATGGTCATGGGAGGAAACATAGTGATTAGACCCTAAAGTRATATTTTTGGAATACATGGCTATGAAAAAAACCTCAAACCACCACACAATCCCTCTCAAGGTTATCCTTTCCTTTGACTAGGGATATCGATGTCATTGGAGGATCTTTGATACTAGGTATGTGATTCTTTGGGCCCCAAAAATATTTGGAGGAAACCTAGGACTTACACCATAAAGGAATCTTCTAACCACCAAGGTTCAAGAAGGTCCAAGTGGGGATATTGACGATATTATTAAGTCTTTAGAACTAGGTTTGG
>JZKD02S0968140.1:166431-177531 GCA_000966675.3 Picea glauca | reverse complement strand
ATATGGCTTTACAAAAGAGGTACATAACTTCCTTCATATTTTCCACCATGAAATTTGAGCCATCATAGAAGATAAGATTGTCATCAACAAAAAGTAAACACAAAATATTGCAAGAACTTCCAATGAAGATACTTTGAACAAACCATTTTGTGATCCATATCTAATCACTTTGCTTAATCCCTCTGCTACCATGAGGAAGAGAAAGGGAGAGAGTGGAAATCCCTACCTAATACCTCACCTAGGTTTGAAAAAGGTGAATATGATCCATTGATTATGACTACAAAATTTATCGGGCTAGTGTAAGCCATAATTGATGCCACAAAGTGTAAGATGAATCCCAATTGGATGAGGATGAGGTACATGAAGAGCCAACTAACACAATCAAAATCCTTAGAGAGGTCAACTTTTGCAATCAAGGATTTTAGTTTTTATTTTTTATTTTTACAAAGTGTAATCATTCTTGAGCAACACCAACTACTTGATGAATTTGTCCTCCTTCAGGAAAACCAAATTTTTTTGTAGAGACCTTCTTTGAAAGAATTTCCTTCAATATGCAAGAAATGATTTTAGATATGATCTTGTAGATGTTATTACAAAGAGATATTGAGAAAATACACTCAAATTTGGTTAGGTTGTCTGCCTTCAGAATGAAAGTGATGAACGAAGTGTTGAAGGTTGCTAGAATCTTTCTAGAGAGAAGAGAGGTTCTCACCACCCTATGTAAGTAATCCTCTATGAACTCGTAAAAATTGAGAAATAATTTTATAGGAATCTTGTGAAGCCCATGCCTCTTGTCTTTCTAGAAAGTTATGCAGGGTTTAGAGTAATTCTTCCTTTCCCACCTCTACCATTAGAAACTAAATGTCTTCTCGGTTTACAAATTTGTGGGAAAAACTAGAGATGTGGAGGATGGATTCTGTCGTAGCTTGATTTTCCTCTTTAAATAGGGTCAGGAAATTATTAAACCTTATGAGGCTATGTCAAAGAAGTTTTCTTCCTCGGATCTATCCCCTCTGTCAATTTTCCATATTGAGTGGATATTTTTTCAATATTTTTAAAAATAGTAGAAAAATATCATGTTGTTGTCCCCTACCTCAAGCTATATGACTCTACTTTTTAAGAACCACTCCTTTTATTTTTCTAAAAGAAATTTTCTTCTCTTTTTTTCAAATCAGCAAATCTCCTCCTTTTGTTAATTCATTAAATAACCAAAAATATCCAAAGAGAATTTGTTTCTTAAGGCTTCTTTGACCTCTTGAAGGATTTTTTCATCCTTGTATGAATTTTCCTTTGACCATTGGATCACCAAGGACTTACACTTTCTCATGTTTGAAATAGTTTGCATAGTTGTATATTCACTTAAAGAGTTATTGTAGGGGGCCTAGGCGTGTTTAAACAATTGAATGAATCCTTCCTCCTTAAGCTATTTAGGTTTTAGTTTAAAAGGGGCATGATGTTTTTTCTTGTATAGGGACATGTTGGAAAATTGGATGTCAATTATGTCAACCCTAGAAGAAGATATAAGCCTCTAGAAGTGATGGGTGTATTTGAAGAAGTCTCCAAAGTGATCCCCTTATGGTGTATATTTAAGCATGGCCCTCACGGGAAGAAGCTTTGAAGAAGTCTACAAGAAGCCCTGTAAACATGGTTAAGTGGTCAGGAAGCCCTAGAGGTGTGTGTTGAGGAAAAGATATGAAATTATCTTATTCAAGCATTTTCGGATCTTGTTGGATAAGGAAAGATAGTTGGGAATGTTACCCTATGTTTATAGCCTCAAAAAGTGTTTCCCAATCCACAAGTATTAATTATAAGGGCTTAAGATGATTTTTTGAGTAAAATATTGTTGCAAAAATATAACATTTTTATACAATTTTCTGAATATATCAGATTGCAAAACAAAATGTGGAGATCAAAAGAAAAAATACCAAGTCACATATGAACACAGATGAGATAGAATAGTAATCACTTTATTTCTTTCCACGAAATCAAAAGAATTGTTCTCTTTACAAAATCCACGTGGGGGGCATGGACCAAGGTCAAACTTAGATATCCCCAATGAAAACCATACAAAAGGACTTTGACAAGAAGTAAAAATTGAACTTTAAAATCTGGATTAGCTTGCCACAGACTGTTGCCCACTTGACTCTGCACAATATCATTTATCAATCATGAAATTTAATTCATAAACAGACAAGTCTACATAGACTATCAAAGATAGACCAACACCTCTAAAACAAACGTCTGAATTATATGATTCATCTTTGAACCTTGTTGTTTACAATAGGACCTTGTTGTCATAAAAGAATATTAAGCCTTTGATGAATTGAAGAATGAATGAAAACTGAACTATCTCAATAAAACTTAAGAGCAAACCTTAGTATGCTTTATCCTTCTATTCTACTCTTGTTCTTCCTTCTCATTTAGCTTTTATGCATTCCAAATTAGTTGAAGTAGTTCAACTACTTAACTTAGTTAAGTTAATTAAAACTCAACTAACTTTTAGTTTAGGGGAATAATTAATAATAATAATAATAATAATAAGGGTCTTTTAATACATAATAACTAGTAGGTGGGACCCCTTGTGACTCCCTTTAATTTCTTAACAAAAATAAACATAACTAGACAACAGATCAAAGACATCCCTCATTGTGGCTCCCATAATAATTTCCATAATTTGAAAATTAAATATCAATGATATTTCAAATCATATCCAAACATATAATATCCAAAAATAATTTGTTGTCCAAAACCTTCAGCAGTCCATTGTCCTCAATAAAAGAATAATAAAGTATGATAAAAAACCATATTTGCCACTTTGAGAGGCAATTTTTCCTTTGTTGTTGCTATTCCCTTTTGGCTTTCCTGAATTAGCCTTAGGCTGTGTAGAGCCTTGAGGCTTGATCTCATTGATGGCATGGGAAAAATCATCTTTCAAGTGCATACAGGATGATACAAATTTGGTTGAATCACTTGAAGGAGAGGAGGGGGCAGCTGCAACTTTTCCTTTATCATGCATATGGTGGGCTTTGGTTTTGAGTCCTTTGCTTGCGTGGGAGGACTATACAGGTGAGTGTGTAGGGGAAATATGGAAATTTTGGTTAAGAGGTGGAAGAGGAGAAGGTAAAGACAAATTTTTCCTTCCACGATGGTGGGAGTCTATTGGGTGAACAATCTCTTGCCATCTATCATTTTCAGGAAATTCAGGTTGCAACAGACTATGAGGGGGTACAGGGATACCAGGGACATGCTGGGGCTGGAAGGGATGCCTCTCAGGTCTAGGTTGGACTACCCCTTATCCAATTGAAAAATCCATCTTGGAAGAGTTGGTTTAACTCTTAAGGATCCGCATCGAAATGTATTGAGAATCTAGTCCTTCTAGGCCCTCTATTCCAATTCCCTTTGCCCCTATTATTTTGGCCATGACTTCCTTTACTAAATAAGATCATCCTCGATGTAAAAATTATTAGCAACTAACTTCTTAAACAAACCATAAATGACATTCTCTTAATATGAAACAAAGTTTGGCTCAACAATGACATCAGACCCATGCAATCAAATCCATAAAATTCATTTAATAATTTTCAATGAGCAGGGGGTGAATTAGGATTCAAGGATATCTGAGGGGATTGTATTGAGAGAAAAAGAGAGAAAATGAAAGGGAGTAAGAACATGATTATTTCTCAACAATTCATTAAACAATTGACTATACAACAATAACCAAAACATATCAATTGTCACCTATCTCTGTGTTATTCTTTTAATCACTGTCATACAGAGATTTTATTTAATTTTAATGAACAGGGTGTGAAAAATGAATCTGGGATCATGAGGGGATTTGTAATAAGTGAAAAAGTGAGAAAATGACATGGAAGTAGATGGATATTGTTCATAAAATAAATTAACTCAATCAATTATCATAACTCTATTAAAATTTTAATCCAAAAAGCATCCACCTCAAGACCAAAACATTCATTGTTTCTACATTATATACAAAACTGCATGTTGTTTCAATAATTAAATTTCCCAGAATTCCTTAACTGATAACAGTCTGTGCATTGTAACATTTTCCATTCAATAGTATTGTATATACTAACATTGATCTCTTATTTTTAAAATAACAAAAACATGCACATCAATTCTTGTTATATTATGCCCAACATTCATCCTTGATAATCAATAATGCACCCTAATAAACAATCAACAATCATTGTCCTCTAATCAACAATTGGGCCCGATTTAGTATACACAATTTCCTTTAAAAAACATGGACCTACTTAAAAACATGCCCAATCATACACAAGTCTTCAATCATATCAATTGACACAATCTTGAATCGATAACAACAGTCAATCCAAACATAAACCCAAAGCTTGATATATGTGTATATCAACATATATAAACTTATTTTTTAAACAATTGATAGTCTGCACGATGATTCCAATATAACCATATCATGTATGAAGAGAACATAACTAGATTGAAACACATGCATCTCTTTTTACCTTCCCAGAACTTTGATCAGGCTTGGTAAAACTCACACATGTGTCTTCTTAATTTTAAAATGCAATCGATCTAATGTTGGGATTAAGCACCTTAATCAAGACCATAACAAATAGAAGGATATCTCTCGTCTATGTATAACTCTACTTATCTTTCTATTTCAACAAATTCATCACAGAAAGGACAGACAATGGTTTGACTAAGAGGAGGGAGCCCATGTCTTTAACATTTCCACCATTCATTAAAATGATAATCCAAACTTGACAAACCCTAGAAGGTGCCCGAAGAGGGAAGAGGAAACCAGAGTCTGAGTTGGGTTCTTAAAAAAAAAAAGTTGCAGAGAGGCAACAAAACCTTATTTCCCTTTTAACAAACCAGACATATAGTGGTCTTCATAACCTCATATTTATTTACCATTGATTAACAACCATAGACCACAATGTAATCTCGAAAACAGAGAGCCGCACTCTTTAAAAAAAAACTACAATCCTTCATCTTATAACTCCAAGCCTTTGACAGAACCATAAGGGAATTCCCGAGTGGAGGATAAAGTCAATTCAAGTTAAACAACTCAGTTTACACATAGGTTCCACTAACATTTTGTTGCAGATAGGAATGAGGGTTAACTTAAATAGTGGAGGGTACTCAAAAATCACAGACAGATAATGTTTATTTCCAACACCCAGGAGGTCGAACACCTTTAGAAAAAAATTGATAGTGAGGCCTCATTGAGTCATCATTATAGCAGGGCTGGGAGGAGTGGTGTGTGGAAGATCTCCATATCCTCATATCCATTAAATACACAGGAATGTATTAACATTCGGGGACAACCAAGACTGGGATTTTGGAAATCTTCCAATGACGAGACAGTAAGGAATGACCATCAATAACAAATCGAGGCTTAAACAAAAGAACACACCAGTTGTCGATAGTTTCTCTGCAACTGTATAAATATTACAACAATGATCGAGAGGGAAACGAGTTGACAAACACTGATACACAGAACGATGGTTAAAACCCTCGATCATCAAACTCAAAGCCTTATTGCACCACTGTCACTATTATTCCACAAAGAACCATCATAAAAAACCACACCGATTGAGAAAATAACCAATGTGAAAACTTTATAAGAAATAATAACCATTTCTCTACTTACAATTACCAACATTTTATAGTTATCACAGAGAGCCATAACACCATATTTACACAGTCGAAAAAATCAAGAAAACACAAAATCTATGTATCACCGAGCCACCATTTGATTCATAAAATAGAGAGGCCATCATGGATGGTAAGTTCAGAGCCATACCTGTGAGAAAATGGTTTCAATGATGAGCCAGTTGATTCTTCCCTTGCCAATCTTGAAAACGCGGATCTTCACAACCCACAAAGAAACAATGCAACAATGCTAGGGTGATAGGCAATAGGGAGGTTTGGAGTGATGTGCAGTAAATGCACGTTGCTTCCTCACCTGGCGCCATTCAATACCGTGTACGAGACAACCCAATAAACATAACACCCACCATTAAATCAAACCATATAACCAATGCATAATTAATGCCAATTCATCATAAGATCTAAGACCATATCTATTTCATAGTGCGCCACCCGAGATATTTCATATATATGTTAACCTTTGCCATAACTCCACACAATAACCACATATCAACATTGATATATGTGCCTGCATTAGACTTTAATAAAATTTGCATAATCCTTTTACCAAACCATAGTATAATAGATAGGACTAACACTTGTTCCCATTAATTATTTCATTCGAAGTTTGCATGTAGTCTTTTATCATGGCTTAAGGATTAATACATAGTTCCTTTCCTTTTTCTATAACTCTAGAACCTTTTCATAGTTTTTTTCTTTGTTTTGATCAAGCTCCCATTTAATTATTGCTTGCATATATGTGGACAAGTAATCAATATATGAATTAGTAACAAGGTTATAACATAGGACTTGTAAACAACATGATCCTGTTGACGGGCGAAATTGAACGCTCGTCAACTGGAGGAGTGGATCCGGTCCGGGGTTGTCTAAATAACCCAAGTCATTTGGGATGATCCACCCCGACGAGTTTAGCGGCTCCGTTAGTCGATATAAGTCCTAATAAATGAAAGAAAAAAACTAAACTAAAGAAACTAATCTAAGTGAAATAGCAGCTACAACAAACTGTATACAAATCTGAAATATATATATACAACTTACTTACTAATATTATATAATAATAATTCTATGAAATTAAATGTTCAGCTATCAATAGAATCAAATATTAATTACAAATGTACAGAATTTACAGAATACAAATTTTAATTTTAATTTGCAAAACCATTTGTATTATGATTGTGAAACTATTGTTTTTTTATTTTATTAATTTTTATGAGAGAAGAATAAAAATTATAACTATCTAAGATGAGCAATTTAAAGTGATAATCCTAACTATAAATCTGAACTAAATATCTATCTAAACTATTGAGAATTCTTGAATTTATTAACTATTAAATAAAAAATAGCAAACTAACCTGAAGTAACGCTTCCTATTTGTCCTGTGCACAGTAGTTGATTTAGTTGTTTCATGGGAGGAAACCCGCACCAGATTCTCCACAAGCTTCTTGTAAATAGGAAGCAGCAGTGCTCTTTGAATAAAGATGACAGAAAAAACAAGACATAAAACGAAAACAATCTTAAAATTTACAAATCATCACATTTAGATAAATCCCAGTGCGAAGATCTGTACAAAACAGTTCATTTAACGAAGAAGATAAACTTTTACTCATCAAATTGAAACAGAGTAATTGTTGTACTAAAAAGAGAGATACATATGATATGGACAGAATTTAAATCACAACGCATTAACCTGTAACAAGTCATGATATCTAAAGTAGTCAATGACTTGATCACAAATTAAAATGCACAAAACTTGAATGAAAGTATGATAAATTGAAAGCTAAAGCCGCTACAAAAGATCCACTTCCATTCGAGTCTTTATCATCATAAATCCATAGTCTTGTTCTCCCAACCGTGATGGTTTCATTACAAAATTTAATGAGTGTATAAAGGCCACAGGGTAAAACATCCCTGTGGTAATTATCCAAAACTGTTTACAAAAAATATGGGAACAATCTCCCAAATCTCTAATTCTAATCCAAACTAACAACCTAAAACCAAAACTATATAACAAAAGCATGTTCTAAACTGCCACAACATGTCCAGTTTCCCATTGAAATTCGTATATACCTGTAGGTGGACAAGAATAAACAAGTTTAGATAATGTTTTATTTGTAAAATTAACAAAAATCTTAATTTTATGACTAGCTACAGAATCTCACGATTCTGTAGCTAGTCATATTTACAAACAAAATCATTTTAAATCAATCCAAATGATAACAGAAATACATTCGACCTGTTAAGAAAATCCTTAATTACTAATTTAAAGCAAAACAAATCATTCACGCTAGAAGTAACCAAATCTTTTATTCCAATTTGAAACAAAGAAAATCGTGTTTAATTAACTGAATGATAACAGGGATACATGCATTCAGTCAAAAAAAAAAATTATTACCAATTCGAAGCAGACATAATCGTTTTGACAATTCAAAATCAAACGAAATCATTTTTGAATCAATTTCAATCGAAAGAGACTATAATCGATCAAATTAATCTTTTGTACTCACTTAACACAAATGCAATAGTTTATGTCAATTCAGAACTTACCAAAATCGTTATTGAATCAAAACAAAACTAACAGAATCGTTTTTTAATTCAAAACCAACAGAACTATATCAAACCAATCTTTGATACTAATCCAATGCATACACAAACGACTATGCTAATTCAAGGCATGCAGCATCGTTTCTGAAGCAAGCCAAACAGAACTGAATCGAACTAACTCAGAGCTGACACAATCATTATACTAATTCAAGAGCAATCCAATCGTGTTAAATCGGTTCAATCAAAACATAGCTATACGATTTTAGCAAACAAATCTTCAATGCAATCATAATTCAAAACAAAATCAAAATAACAGAATCATTTTTAAATATATTTAAACAAACAGAACTAAATGGGAGCAAACACAATCGGCTAACAAAATCATTCAAAATTGATGTTGAAATAATCATACCTAGGCTGTAGGAAAACAGTTCGGTCAGGATAACTTTGAGTTGACAAAGTTCGTAGTTGCCTCGACATTTCTGAAGATAATTGAACCCGTAGTCTTTTGCTTCTTCTCGTTGGCTTGTAGCCTGTCGTTTTCCTTTGACAACATAGTAACTCTTTCCTCCATTGATTTAATTTTAGATTGCAACAGGGGAACATCCGTGTAGTAATGTTCAAGCTAGGAATTGCATTGAGTACATGGTGGTTGATCGAGCCTTGGCATTACAGGTGAGGGTTCTTTCAAGTTACTAGGGGTTCCACTGTGAAGCTTAATTCCCGGGAAGTTAGGATCATCCTTGAGGCACAGAGGTAGGTTGGAAACATATTCATAGGGTTCCACAGAACAGAGGCCATGAGAGTAAGGGTATTCCTCAGTCAAGAAACGTTCAATATCAGAGTTCGAATCCTCACTCAAAACAATAGGCCTCTGGTCAATGTTTTGTTTGGGCTTGTTCCGAGCACATATAGATATCCATCGTGCATTCTTCTTTCCCTTACTATTGGCATCGATATTACCCTTGCTTTTCTTCCTTACAGGCCTCTTGACAGTCTTAGTATTTTCTTTAGCACACGGGTCGACCATGGTATCAGGTAGGTCAATGTTGGGGAAATTCGAGGGTTTGACAGGGGGTAGAAGGGTAGGATGTGGCACGACAGGCCTAACCAGGGTTTCAGTGAGCACAACCTTGTCCACTTAACCACACTCGGGAGTGGAAAAGCCATTCCTTGATAGGAAGGCTTGCCAACAGTCACCACTAAGCTTCAAATGATGGACAATAATGACTTTGATCAAGCAGTGATGGAAAAGGCTACTATCAACCTTCTCATGCTTAAATTGTTTGGACATTGTATACAGGTTGCATAGGAGGTAGTGGGGCATGTTCAGAGGGTAGTCTATAAAATTCATAAGAAACCTGAGATGATAAAGAAACAACAAACCATAATGACCTTCGCAAGTCACAAATTTCTTAGCAATGGCTAATAGATCATGCCATCTGGTGTTAAGGGCAGTGACAGGCATACCTCTATCACAACTAATGATTTTCCTTGACGTGAATAGGAGCGGCCACGGGACTTCATCCACTTTCGAGTTCTTAAACCACCTTTTCCCTTTAGCTGGTAAGCCTATAGCTGAGCTAAGGAATTCCTCATTTAGCTCAAGTTGGATATCCCTGAACTTATCCCTGCATCTGTCGAACGTGAGGGAAAACTGTTGGGCGACCATAATATTGAAACCTTGAAATTTTTGGATTAAAACTAGCCAGCCTCTATTCTCCAGGTCTTCACGAGCATTGTAAAATAGCAAGAGCGTTTGGATGCCATTAGGTTCTATGTGCACCACAGGTGCCATAAGAGAGAGCACACAGTGAGCAGGGTAAACAGACAGGGGTTTGGACAGGGTACACGCAGGACCGCAAGCTCACAGGCTTCCCCGAAACCAACAGAGGTAACCTGAGATACAAGGGATGCATTAATGCCTAAGTGTGCGAGGGTGGTGGAATGAAACAATTCCATGCAAAACATTCATATCAGAAAGTACAATCAACGGCGCTATGGTGATTCAAATCACTAGTGGTGTGTGTTAAAATCAATGTGAATCAAACAACTATTGAAAACTATGATAATTCGACCCAAATATTTGCACAACAATAGTGTTTGCATGATTTAAAACAAAACAATATTGCGAATTTAGCTCCAGATATTTGGCCATAAAACTTATGCTTTGTATGAAACCATTGCACCAAGGGTCTAATCACAATGTTAATGCTTTGTTATGAAACCATTGCACCAAAGAATTTGACCAAAAACAATAGAACATCAAACCACCATTGTATCAAGGACTCAATCACAGTCACTAGAATACCATTGCATCTCAAACTTATAAAATGAAGTCATATTAAAAAATGCAAAGTGAGTAAAGATTTGGTGTCTTGCCAACTGTGTGACCATTATTGAGTTAGAAGTGAAATGAACACATAGACAAGAGTAACCATAATAATCCAGTGACGATTTTAATGCCATCGACATGACTTTGAACTCAAGGTTTTCACGCTTGTAGTCGTGAAAATGAGAACAAAAGGTAGGTGTGAAAATGCGCAAGATAATAGTGTTGTTTTATTCAAAAGATTGCGATGAGAATCAAGGGTTCCAAAACATGTGTGTAGGCAGCTCATAAGGATAGGATAAAAATGCGAAATGGCTACCAACACATCCTCATACCCATGGAAATTTTTCTATGTCACAAGTGATTACCAACAACATTAAAAAATAATGCATTAACCACTCATTATCACGCCAAATGAAGCTAAGATTGCATCATAAAAAATGCAGGACTGTGTAGGCAACATCATAACGACAGTAAAATATGTGTGATATGTTTATCCTTGTGCCTCTAGTCTACAAGGGGGTCTAACCTACTAGTATTATATTATTATC
>JZKD02S0968140.1:140076-151426 GCA_000966675.3 Picea glauca | reverse complement strand
GTGGAAACATCTTCCCAATGAAAGTAAGGGATTTATTTTCTTTCTTATTTTGAGCCCCCAAATATAATGAAGGATTTATTTGAAGCACATGGAACAAATACTCCATTTCTATTTTTATTTCATGGAAAAACTCAATACAATTGATCTAGGTGGATATCAATGGCCACCCACCTATTCCACGGGCTTGAAAAATAGTTTTCCATCTTGGCAGTTTTTCAACAGTTTTTCAGGTTCCAAACTTACGAGGCCATTTTGAGGCCCTAAACAACATTGTTTAGGGATTTGGGGCCCAAGTGACTGCCCAAAGCATTGTCCTGGGCCAGTCGAAAATCATTCTTCTTGGTTAGACCTTTCCAACAGTGTATCAACCTCCCCAAATAGAGATTGTATGCAAAAGTTATGCCATCGAGAGTTGACGTATCAACTACCCCCATCGAGGCTCGCAAACCTTTTAGATTTTCATATTCCGAGGTTAGGGTTTTGGATTTTACTTATGTTAAAAAGGTCTTTGGAGCCTCATTGTAACGATCATATTCTAGCAAATGAGAGTAGCCATCACATGTTTTCTCAGAGATAAGTTGCCACCATTCTAGCGAGTCTTTCACTCTATATTTTTACAGTTTTTTATGTTATATTATTGGATATCCGTAATATCTCTGTACATTTATTTATAATATATTTTCTCTCATTTCATGCAAAAAATAATCTGCATCAATTGTATCAGAGCAGGCTGCTCTTGATCATTTTTCAGTGCATGTCCACGACAAGTTCTGAGTATAGAAAGTTGGGTTTCGAGCTTGTCTCTCTTAAGGACAATCTCTCTTGCACACCCAATAAACCCTCAATAGTGGAAGAAAACAAAAATGACAAAGAAAACGATTCTATCAATTTGTTGCTTGAGCAAGCTCTCATGCGACAGAGGGATGAAATGATGGAGAATTTTTCCCACATCCTTCAACGCCTGTCGATAGCATCGAGTGCGTATTCATCAAGAGTCCACTTTGGAGGCACCTCACCTTTCAAGGTACAGGTCAAGTTTGATATTCCTATATTTGAAGGTCAGATAGATGCGAATGCCCTAGACAAATGGTTAAATATGTTAGAAGGTTATTTCTCTATTCACAATTTTTCAACAGAGAAAATATCATCTTCACGCTCCTTAAGGCTCTCCCCCATGTAAAACATTCATGGGAAACTTACTGGGAGAAAAGCTCCACAGAGCAGTTTGGAATATATGGGGTCGATCCCACTTGGGGATTTTTTGTGGATGCAATAAAGGAATAGTATTACCCTATTGGAAACTATGAGGACCAATACATGAGATGGACCACACTGCGACAAGAGAGGGGCCAACAAGTTCTAGAGTTCACCAATACCTTCCATACCTTGTGCACCAAGCTAGGTATCAAAGACTCTGAGCGACATTTGGTTTTGAAATACCGTGGGGCTCTACATATATACATCCAAAATGAAATGGATTTTATGAACATCTCATCACTAGGTGTTGCTTATCGATATGTAGTTAAAATCAAGAAGAAATTTAAGCACTAGAATAAGCAAGAGTTCGGGTCTGCAAATCCACAACAACCAAAGTATGGTAAAGATGGCCCTAACAACTAGCCTTTAGAAAACCCATCCAAGCCATAGGAAAATAAGGGTAATGGAAAGACGAAGAAGGACACTGGAAAGTGCTACGATTTCCACAAAATCCCTTGGCACAACAGCGATTAATGTCTGTCAAAACAGTCATTGGTGGCCGAGATCGAAGACAATGAGTCGAACCGTGATTCATAATATGATTATAAAAATAATGGTAAAAGACAAATCATCGACGTAGACCCCACTGCTATTGTCGCGACCGCATCAATTCAACTAGAAGAACCAATAGATCCTAAAGAGGGGGAGCGCCTTTTTCATTCACAGATGTGGTTGAAGGGGACCCCTCTGCATTTTATTGTTGATAGCAGAAGCCATAAGAACCTCATCTCAGCGGAGGTCATTAAACAGTTGGTATTTTCAAAAACACCACACCCACAACCATGCAACATTGGGTGGCTTCGCCAAGGACATGAAATTCATGTCTGCGAGCAGTGCCAATTGTCATACGATATCCAACCCTTCAAGGATGAGGTATTATGTGATGTTGTCCCACTTAATGTCTATGAGGTTCTCTTGGGCCAGCCATATATGTGGAAGCCCCATGTTGTTTATGAGTCACAACCACCTAGTGTCATTATTACTTTGGGGGTTCATCTCTACATAATACTATAGGTAGTTCCGACTATTGTTCCACCTAAACAATGTTGCAAGGTAGTATCTCATACTACAAAATTTAGCTTATTCACAATCTATTCAAAAGGTGAACAGAAGGATACTACAACCACTACAACCTCTGCCTTATATCCTTCTATCCAACAAAAGCGGTTTGACAAGATTGCAATAGAGTGCACATATTCCTTTTGCACACAAACAGTTCATGTATCTTGACCGGTTGAACAAATTCAACCACACCAACAACAGGTTTTTGATAGCCTTCCACAAACCGAGAAGCCTGACATCTCTAGCAAGGCAAGCAACTCAACAACATTCAGATTCAACAAACGCTTCCCCCCCTCATCCAAGATCTGAATGCAATGGAGACCATTTCTTCCTAAGGAGGGATGATTAATCCAGGTGGATATCAGTGGCCACCCACCTATTCCACTGGCTCGAAAAATATTTTTTCATCTTGGCATTTGTTCGATAGTTTTTCGGGTTCCAAACTTCCGAGGTCATTTTGAGGCCCTAAACGATGTTTTTTGGGGATTTGGGGCCTAGCTGTCTACCAAATGCACTGACCTCAACCAGTCGAAAATCAATCTTCTCGGTTAAAAATTTCCAACAGTGTATCAAGCGCCCCAAATGAATATCATATGCAAAAGTTACGCCCTCGGGAAGTTGAATCAACTACCTCCATTGGGGCCCACAAACCTTTTGGATTTTCATCTTCCGAGGTTAGGGTTTTGGATTTTAGTTATGTTAAAAAGGCCTTTGAAGCCTCATTTTAATGATCATCTTCTTGTGAATGAGAGTAGTTGTCACATCTCTTCTTAGAGATTAGATGCCACCATTCTAGCGAGTCTTTCACTCTGTATTTTTACAGTTCTGTACATTTCACACATTAATATAAATTGTGTATTACTGTATATATTTTCCTCTAGTTATATTTCCTATATATCTTTGTTATATTATTGTTTCTCTTTCAATATCTCTATATATTTATGTTTTATATCTTCACTTTCATTTCATTCTCAAAAATAATCCGGATCACCAATCTTCTAAGAATATCAACCTTTCTTTTTTAATATATTCTTCAGAGGTTAGACCTTCATTGTGTTTCTCAGGTGAATTTTCTTCAAGGGAATCATAATAAGAATCTTAATCCATGGAATTATAAGTTTTCTCTCAATTATCATGATTCTCAAAGGTATCAATAAATTTATACCTTTTATCTTCTTTCACAGTGACCACATAGTCTTTAAAAACATCATCAAAATCTTGATGATTAGGACCCTAACACTTCAATAGGATTCTAAACAACTAAGCACAAGAAGATATTGTCTTAGGATTACTAATATGACTTAGGAATTTTTTTTCCTTCATCTCCAAAGAGAATACAAACAACTTAATAAGGACATCCTCATGCGATACATCAAGATTTAGAACATACTCCAAAAATAAAACAATGTGTTGAATGGAATGAGATTCAATACCATCAAACTTAAGAATATTTTCTACCCATTCTTGAGTAAAATGATTAGGATATCGACTAATTACTTCTAGATCAAAACAAGGATGAAACTCACAAAAATCCGAAGGTGCCATTTTTCTAATAACTTAAATTTGAAAATAAAATGTGGCAAGAGTGGAGTGGCCAAGGTGAATGCCCAAATGTCAGTACAATGTTTCTTGCTTCACCGTACAAGAAACAAGCCTCTAAAATCTCTTCTAGGGAAATGGGATTCCTCTCCTCAATGGAGTCACCAGATGAGTAAAACTAATAAAACCTTTGAATCCTCTAAAATATCTTAGGGAAATGGGATTCCTCCCCTCAATGAAGTAGCCAAATGAGTAAAACTAATAAAACTTTCAAATCCTACTCATCATTTTTTAAAGAAAAACTTCGAATACCCAAGGAATGGACTTTATCCCCAACAATGATGCCAAAATGTTACTTCTCAAACTCTCGCTAGGTGAAGAAAGTGCTAACCACAAATTGCAAGAGACTAAAGACACTATCATGCAAGCCACCTAATGTCACCTCAATGGCATTTTCCCACACTTCAGACTAAGGAAAGAAACTACCATAGCCTAGGGGGAAACACTTCAAGTCAATCCAAGCTAAATCCTTATAGATGGGAGTCTTGCTTAACTTGAATTGAATATCAATATAACCTAACAAATACTCTTGTATGGAAAAAATGTGGTAATAAAGTGGAGTGAAAGATGGTTTACTTGATCAATGTGTAAAAATACCACCAAATGTGTGATCGCCAACAACCATAACAAATAAATGATGAATTGACCAAAGCAAGTACTTAAAGTTTTTGCCACAAAGTTTAGTTGGATTCTCTGAAGTGTAAGTTATGTGATGAAAGAATGAAATTTAACCATCAAAATCATTCAATAATGCCGCATTAAACCAAATTTTCTCATTTAAAGTGATTGCTCATATGTGCTAATCTAAATACATTTAAAGGTATTTATGACCTTCACATCATGAAGTGAAGTAGAAATGGAAACCGTCTATACCAAGTGTTGGAGCATTGATTCAAATTGTATAGTTAAAATTCGAAGGTTATAGTCAATGAACATATTAGACAATATTAAATGACAACATAATTGTTGTGAACCATTCACTACAAATAAATATCCAAAATCCATTCTATACTTTTAAGAAGCAATCTATAACATAGATACCACAACTTCACCATGTTATTTTGTACTAGTTCTGATTAATTTGTAGGTTTATTGCTTGAGTATGATTTCCATAGATATTAATGAAAATAGTAAGGCACAATGTTGTTGTACTCAAATGTGTTCATGAGAATTAGTGTTAAATGACATGAAGCTCTATGCAAAACCCATGTACAAAAATTCAAAATTACATTGAGTTCAATCAAATATATGGTAGTATCTAAACAACGTTAACCATGAGATTTTAAAACATGTTATGACAATACATAGTGAGTCCAATGACCAAAAATATAGATCAAAAGAGTATATGAGGTTCCAATCCAGTGATTTGGGATTCAATTTATCTTATTCTTGCAGAGGGCTCTAAAACATTTTTTGTTATCATTCTATTAACCTTTAACAGTGATCAAAACAACACAGGAAAAAAATGATTCATGTAGTACACTTTCCAACAAGTTGAACCAAGTAACACATAGGAAAAACATAATTCATCTAGCACACTTTCCAGCAAGTCGTTCAAGTTTTTTAGCCATAGATTCACTATTAATTATTCTAAGATTATAAACAAGATGGGAAAATGAAAATAAATGTACTAAAATGAGTTAAACATTAGATTTGATCGATGTCAAGTGATTACTAGTGTCGTTAAAATAATTAAAAACACCTATAAATTCATCAAATTCCATTCATGAGATCAAATTTATCATGATGCGATAAATGTTTAAAATTAAATTCAACCCTTTAGAAATAACTTCATAGGTGGAATGTGCAATATATCAAATTATTAGTGTAGAGTTTAGGTTTTAATGAAACTTCATTAGATCTACACAATAATCATGAGTTAAACCAATAGGTCTCAGCAAGAGTGCCAGTTGACCTAGATCAAACATATTTTCTTTGATAAATTACCTACATATCAACATTTCTAATACATTCAGATTTAACATGAAAACCTTAGACTTGTTAGCTTTCAGGTATAATTTGTTAGTTCTATTTGAGAATTAAAACATTGCAGAAAATGTTAGATCCAAATATAAAATTGCAAATTGATTTTAAGAAAACCTCTTTATGATTGTGACCTGCATTAAATTACCAATTTCATTTCAAAATATGGAATATTTTTAGCACACAAAAACTTGGAATTAAAAACCTAGATCAACAAATCAAAACTATGAAACCCTAAGTTTCTTATAAGCTAAAATATTTAAAAGGGAAAATTAAGTGATATGACTATAAAGAGAAAGAAAAACATAGTGCTTACCATTGGGTTATGGGGTCTAGTATACTCTTGAGTACTTTTTCTCTTACCTTTGAGTACTTTTCCTCTTACCTTTGTTGTTTGAAGTCCCCAAGCATCTTGGGAGATTGTTGATGAACATCGATCTAAACAATTTGTACTATGTAAGAATCATACGGAGGTTAATCCTAAAGGACTTAACCTGAGTATTACAAACATTAATTTTTAAACTAAACCTAGCCTAAGAAGGTAAAACCCTATGATATTCACCCCCAATACAATATTATTAACTTAGAAAATTCACAAGTAAATGAAATAGAAAATTCATCATACTTCACTTGCATTCATTTCTTTGCAATAACTCCTTCCTCAATGAATACTTGCAATATCAAACACTTCTTTGAGGTTTCATTAAGAAAATTGTTGGCTACGATCTCTGTCTGTATCTCTGCATCACGGAAAGGTCCTATAGGTCTAGCGCAACTACACCACCACAAAAAGAGAAGGCTTGGACATGGTGTACGTGCTATAGAAATTGAAACACTACCTACTCAGTTGAGGCATGTGAAACTTCGCTCCTCCCTGGTCGAGATCCTACCCATTTTCTCTCGCTTGAAACGTTTCAATTTCATACGTAGATAGTATATTCAACATGGTAGTTCGGATAATTTGTTAAGTGGATTACCCTATAACATTTTTACTTGAGAAGATAGCAACTTATTACACCAAAATTACGAGAAAACAGGTCTTCCAATCTATTTCCAACCATGACAAATGAGAGAGGCATCCTCCTTATATAGATAAAGCGCTCCAAATACCATACAATGAATTCCATGAGCTAAAATAATGCAATTTTCTCAAATGAAACCATGAGCCTAATACCATGTTCCCAAGTGAAAACCACAAGAAAATACCATAGGTGGTTACAACAGCTCCTCAAATGTAGGGGCACCCTCTTCAAAATGTGAAAATTATAACAAACAGATACACATATTTTCCATAAGAGCATGGTAACATGTTCTCCCTCCTCAAATTGTGCCAACAACCTTTCCAAAACATGTGTTAAGTCAAAGGAGGCCCAAGAACAAGGGAACCCCTTAGCGAACCCAAAAAACCATGGAATAAATCATCCACACATGTGTTAATGAGTGGATAATGAGGTTTTCCCTTCTCGAAGGGTCTACAAACCACACATGTGAGTCTAGGAGAGACAAAGTGCACCTAGGAGAATATTTCATACACGTTCCAAGTAAAAATCATCTCCAAATGTCTAGAAATCCCTTACCTATGAAAAAGGGTCCAAAAAGGGGTGTGCTCCACATGTGTTCTAGGATCACCACCACAACTATCTCATGTATGTTCAATATGATGATAAATGTACAAATGATGATGTGGAAACCTCTATGATGATGTAGCATCCCCGTCGTTTCCCAATACAATGACATGTATCCCAATCCAATACATGTATCCCAAGAAAAATGGCATAGATTCTAATGTAGGTAGGTATGACTGTATTCAAGTAAATATATCCGTATGAAGGTATGAAAATCCCAAGGCAATGTCTCGAATATCGAGGTATAGTGCACAGATGATAATGAGGGTTGTCCACCTATAATGATGAATCAAGTCTCAACAAAAGTTATTAGGCAATGAACATTAATTAATCCCTTCTAAAAAATTCACAACATAAGTTAATTTCATAATTTTCTTATGTTTACCATGGTGGGACAACCTTACCCTTATTATGTGTGACAATTCCTAGGATATGAGGTATTTCCTAAATCACTTGGTTAGAGATAGGTAAAAATGATTGATATTTTATGGAAAGGGAAAGAAAAATTTATGTTTTGACCTCCAAATTCATATGTGATGATGTAGAAGGACTTTTAGCTAGTCCAACTAGTTTTCAAGAGAAAGAAATCTTCATAATTTGTACACGGAAACCTTTAAGAGGAAGATTTTCTTAGATTTATCACCCTGACACTTTATTTATTACCCCTTTTAGTATTTTTTTCTTTGATTTCTTAGTCCTTTATTTAAATATGCATTTTTAGCATAAGACTTAGGGATCGATCCTTTTGAATGAGGTGACATAGCTCTAGATTCATTTTTTTTAAATTATTTAGTTTCATGATCTTCGCTTCTAGCTTTTTTTGGCTTTATTTGACTTTGGCTTTACATTGTTCTTCAATTTGCTTGAGTATACCTTGGTGGATGACATATGATAATTCAAACATGAGCGGGGATAATGTCTTTTTCATGAAAGAGATGGAAATGAAAGGGAAATGATGCAAACTGTAAGGTATGGTTAGTATATGAAGTTCACCACTTCAACCAAATCACTAGTAGTACAACTTGACCTAAGTCATGAAAACATTTATCTAAGCAGAATTACATCCCCCCATGGTATAAAGAGACAAAACAATAATATTTATTATTGTGAAAAGTGTTATTCGATCAAATCCAATGTTTATTACATTCACGATTAGGTAAGAAACCATCACAACATGTCTAAGAAAGAAACCCACACACACGAACATAGAATTTCAAATAAAATAATGATCATGGATGAAGTACCATCTCTGAGTGCACATAACATCCATATAACATATTAGGTGTAAGAAATAGAAGCTCCTACACCATGGCATAATCATATAAAAGAACTCATGAGTGATTTGAGGCTAGATCATCATGTCTCTGATGGAAGAATTGGAGGAACAAGTTTGAAAATAAGTAAATATGAGCAAGGAGCTCATCCAAGCAACATTGTCACACCACTTAGAGGCAATGTAGCGACAAGTGGTGGGTGTGCCTCGTGCGTGGGTGCGACTCTTCCGGCATCTCGCAAACACTGTAGTATGCTATCATGATACACATCTGGCACCTTAGGAATAGATGTCGTGGTTATTGTATCGATCAACCATATATGTATTTTGAGGGTGTGAGCCCCATTTTGTACTATAACACCATAATTTTTGGAGAGATGAAATATATAAAAAACCTTGCTCTTCAGCTTTACTTATGTTACAATGTTTTCATTGATGAATGTGTTTTCTTTACTTTAGTTATGTGACAAATACCAATATAAAACATAATTAACATATGCATCAGATACATAATTAGAACTTCTAGGTATGTGATTGTAAGTAATAAAATCAAAATGCCGTTCCAAAAGTTGTACCCATAGGAATCGTTGAAGTAGAGTAGGGTCTCACACATGGTAAATATCATTAAAATGACATACTACTAACTTAGAGTCCATGCGAACTTCTAAAATATGAAAACCATGCGAAATGGAGTCACATAAGAGCTCTATAACAAAACTATACTTAGCCACATTATTCATTGATGGCCCTAGACAAACGCCACCTCAAGACACCAATTGACCCTCGGGTGAGTAAATGACCCAAGCGGGAGAATCCAAGTTCTGTGTATGACGACTGGCATCATCTGTGAATCCTAAGTAAACTGAAGATTTCATTGACATCTGCCAACCAAGGGAAAAATCGATATGAAATCTAATGACATAAAGGAAAACATATATATACACTAAGATACACTAGTATACAAATATTTATGCCCAATATTGGGGATTAAGCGTAATATATTTTCAAGTAGATCCCATTTCTAGGCTCAGCCAACATATTCCCTTCATAATCTTCCAACTCATAGGCTCTTTTTTCTAAAACATGTCGCACGATATAAGGACCGTGCCACATGGGGTTGAAGTTACCTACCCCCAATGGTTCTTTGTATTGATCATACAAGACGACCAAGTCACCCTCAATGTACTGTCGAGGATAGAAAAACTTATCATACTAGACCTTGACACATCGTTTATTCTCTTCGATAGTCATAGAGGCATCTCGATGCTTCTCATCTAGGCTCTCTAGGTTTATGAGGCATTCTTTGAGATCAAAAGTGTCAGGTAGGAGCTTAACTTCCATTCTAAGGGAAGGGATTTCACATTCAATGGGAAGGATCGAATCCACACCATGTACTAACTGAAAAGGAGAAACACTGGGGGAAGTCTTAACCGAGGTTCGGTATGCCCAAAGCATGGGGTAAAGCATTAAATGCCAGTTAGATTTTCTCTGGATGACAGCTTTTTACAAAATGGTCTTGAGAGATTTGTTCACAGCCTCTACTTGTCCATTTGACTGGGGATAGTAAGGGGAAGAATGACCATGTTTAAACTCCAATTTCAATGCTAAATCTTTCATCATTTCGTTATGAAATTCACTGCCATGATCAGTGACAATATCCCTCGAGATTTCGAACTGGGTTATAATTTGATTGAACACGAAAAATATTACAGTCTTACCATCGGATTTAATTATAGGCATGGCCTTTGCCTTAGTAAAGTAGTATATGACCACGATAATATGATGATCCTGTTAGAATATAGAAGATGGTGTGCTCATTTTACCATTGACGATACCCTCATCACCCAACCATAGGCCGAAGCCACCCTCTGAGCACCTTAACCTTGACTGAGAGTTCCTTCAGAAGCAAAACCTAGGCTAGATAGCCAAACAAGGTGTAGCGCACCTTCCTCCAAGGATAGCGCACCAACAATAGCTGATCAGATAGTCCAAACCCTCGCCAATAGATAGTCCAAGCCAACACTGAAACTAGCTACTGCTGCAACTACACCTGCAGCCCTCCTCCACACGTGCGCACCAAGTTGGAGCTTCAGTGCGCACCAAACTAGGAACTGCAATTCTGAGTTGCTATCAAATGAGAACTGGCACATTGTATTTATACTAGTTCTACCAGATTTGCTGGGGCCGACTTCTCCTTCTGGATATGTGTCTGTTTAGTATATTATTATTATTTCTGGCCGACTTCTTCTCTAGGAGGCTAATAACCTAATATAAATTATCTTCTTGAGCTGACAAGACTTCTAGGGTTATTAGCCAACTCATTAGGGTTTTCTCTTGCTTTTTGGAGCCTCCTATTCTCGTCAGGTTCTCACATGGAGGTAAATACCTCCCGTAGCTACCATAATATTAACACTTCCTCCTAGATAGAGAGGTATCTACAGGTAATGGACTTGAGCACAAAACATACCATTTACCTGATAGCATCAATATAGTCATCTAGACTATTTCATGACTAGATCATGAGCATCACCATCACCATCAGCTGCATCAT
>JZKD02S0968140.1:0-94060 GCA_000966675.3 Picea glauca | reverse complement strand
AAACTAACACCGCCACTACATTCGTGGCATCGTTTTACCTGAAAATGACTGTCTCCATGCCTCAATCCGAGTCAGACACTTTCGGCCCCCCAAGACACCCCTGCCTCGGTTTTTGTGCCACTGTTCCTACAATTAAGGACTGAAAGATCTTGAAATCTGTGCCAAAATATTGAAAAATATGCCCAAATCCGTATTGTACGAATGTGCTCAGCCAACCCCTTCTCTGTGCTCTCATGTGTCTTCGAATGGACTGCCCGAAACCCCTTTACATACAAATTTTGGGTAGTTATGTCATAATGAGGAAGTTAGGCACATTGGTTATGGAGGATAATTTAAGGCATAGACTATTGGGGAAGTTCTGGGGTCGAATCCTACGGACTCCTTATTTTACACATGTGTTATAACTAATTTTTGGCGTGCTTGCTAAAACTAGTGGAATCTTCTAAATATAGTGGAATATGTTAAATATGGAGGTTCATTGGTTAATCCCCCAAGCGAGTGGAACATTAAGGTCACATGGTTTTAAAACACATGATTAGGGGTTGGGACAAAGGCCGAACCCCTCCCTTTTGGCACCTTAGTTCAAGTTTAAATTTAAATATTATTTAAACCATATTTCAAACAAGAACCAATGTGTGGTGTAGTGGTAAGTGTTGATGTGTGGGGCCTTTGGGATACTTGAAGGTCATGAGTTTGACTCTTGGGAAGTTGAATAAACTTTTTCACATTCCAGTCATGGGAGGGGTGCCACGTGGCAGCCCATGACTGGGCCATGTGGCACCATATAACTAGTCCACATAAAAATTTCCACTTGTCACAATTTGATTTGCCAATGAAGTTGACATGTGTCCTCAACGAACGTGCCCATGTGTCTTCAATGCCATGTCATCTTTCCAATTCATTTGTTCCGCGTGCCACCCTTGCAGTGGTGCCACATGTCACTTTGACTTTTGCCTATGTGACCAATTTTGACTAAACTTTGACCGCTTATAACTTTTGATCCGTAACTCTGTTTGATGAGCCGTTTGTGCCATTAGAAATCTTGCGACGTTCTCTTTGTGATTATGCCCTTTTCACTAAGTTTTAGTAATTTTTATTTTTTTTCCCTTTTGTTGTGTGATGAAGCCATTCTGAGTGTTCTGACTTACTTCTGTGCATTCTGAGTTATCTTAATCTTCTCTGGATCCTTTTTGGATCACGCCTTCCCAATGAGAGTTTTTTGGACCACCAAAAGCTTTTATCAATCAATTGGTAAGTGAGGGAAGAGTTCCCTCACCTTATCTTTCTCAATCCACTTTGCCTTGCTTGGATGTGAAGAAATTTCAATACAAATTAAGTATTTCCTACAATTCTCCTGATATAACAATTATACACCACTGTTAAATATAGAATCGATTCTACTATTATTCTTGTGGAAAATTAAACCACGATCACAACCACAATCACAAAGTGAAATATCAAGAACACATAACATAGAATTTTTACTGGGAAAGCGTAAAACTAAAAACCCCACTATCATATATTATGTATATCATGAATCATGCAACAATATCATACAAAAATCTAATCCAAGAGATATCAATACAATACAATCGTCTCACACTATCATACACAAATCAAAAAATACATGTGCCAATTCATGTGTCTAGACAGCTTGCCTCCTCTGCACAATCTCTGCAATTCAAATTCTCACAATGATTTTGAATTGCCTAGTTTGCACATGCTCATGAGCATATCCACTGCATGTGTGATCAAATCATAACTGATAGCCAAACTATCCCTTTCACCTATTATCTCAACTGGATCTCCACTGGATTCTACACGCATGTAGTTAACCATGGCGAATCTTCAGTTGCATGTGAGTTCACTGATTAACTGAACTCTCACTAGTGCATGTTTAGTTACAACTAGTACAACTGATCTTAACTCACTTAACTACACTTACAATTCTGTTACAAATCCAACTCACTCAGTTATGAATGAAATAAGAGATTAATATTTATTGTCCAATTTATTTAAGGGAAAAATAAATTAGACACATGTTTCTTGTTGACTTTTCAACACTCCCTCTCAACAAGAAAGGGATTATCCTTCACCACAATCCTGCCTCTATGATATTTGAATTTTCTCTTGGTGAGCACCTTCGTCAAAATGTCTGGATCCTGATCTTCCGTAGGAATGTACTTAAGCAACATGATCTTCTGCTGCACACAATCTTTAAGATGATAAAACCGGATATCTATATTCTTAGATCTGTCATGAAACACAGGATTAATCGAGAGTTCAATGCAACTCTGATTTATCACAATAAATCATTGTTGGATCTAAATGAGAACCAAACAAACCAACCAAAATCTTCCTCATCCAGATAGCCTCACATGAAGCTTGACTCCCTGGCATGTATTCCACTTCCGCTAAACTAAGTGCCATGGATCTCTGTTTCTTATTGTACCAAGAAGCAATTGTAGATCCGATACTAAAGATCCCCCATGATGTGCTCTTTCTATCCATTGGGCTGCCCGCCCAATCTGCATCCGTGAAGCCATGCAACTTCACCTCATCCGTCTGTTTGTACCATAATCCATACTTAGATGTGCCCTTCAGATATCGCAGGACATGCTTACCTACCTTCCAAAAGAGTTTGGTAGGCTTAACCATCGCTTGACTTAGTTGGTTAACCGCGTAGCAAATGTCCGGTCTCGTGTTCACTAAATACATTAGCGAACCCACTAACTGTCGATAGACAATAGCATCCACTACCTCTCCAGAAGTAGAATCCTCTTTCCTCCAATTTCCTGGAAGAGGAGTATCCATGGATTTGCAGCCCTCCATGTGAAACTTACCCAGTATCTCTCTTGCATACTTTCCTTGAGACACAAAAATTTCACCATCTCGCTGCCATATTTCCAATCCAAGGAAATAATGAAGAAGGCACAAATCCTTCATCTTAAACTCCTTTGCAAGGTCATCCTTGCATGAGTGTATCAACTGCTCATCATCGGTCAGTATTAAATCATCAACATAAAGAACAATGATTAAAAGATTACCCTCCACCACAATTTGGTATAGGTTTGCATCCGCTTCACTTTTGGTGAAGCCCAATCTGGTGAAACAATTTTCTATCCGAGTGTACCAAGCACGGGGTTCTTACTTCATCCCATACAATGCTCTCTTGAGTCTGCACACATGCGAATCTCTGTCAAAGGTCTCAAAACCTTCTGGTTGTTCAATGTACACTTCTTCCTCAATGATCTTGTTGAGGAACGTAGTTTTTACATCCATCTAATGAATGCACCAACCCATCTGCGCTGAGAGTGCAAGGATGTATCTTATGGAAGAGTACCTTGCGAAAGGTGCAAAGGTCTCATCATAATCTATCCCCTCAATATATGAGAAGCCCCAGGCCACAAACCTGGCCTTGTATTTCTCTACACTCCCATCAACAGCTTGTTTTACCTTGTATATCCATCTCGAACCTACCACTAATTTGTTGATTGGTCTTGGGACAATATCCCATGCACTGTTTTTGACAATGGAGTCATACTCCTCTACCATAGCATCAACCCAAGTGGGGTCCTGCACTGCTTCCTGAAAGGAAGATGGTTCAGTCACAATACATTTTCTTATGAGAGCCATGTATCCAACAAATTGATCAAGAGATTGTCTATGTTTGCACTATGAAGTAGGGGCTCCTACATTCTGTGCAGCATCTAGTCTCAATCTGTCAGCTTCCATGGTATGCTTTCTTCCATTTTTTATGGATGGCTCTGCTTGAGTGGTTTCCTCCACTCCATGAACCTCTTCATGTGGCTGATACACATCTTGAGACTCATATTTGGGAACCAGCAGTTCCTCTTCTGCATGCAAGTCTAGCTCCCTCTCAAGCAACAACTGCATGGCTTTCCCCTCATCGAATTTTATATCTCGTCGCATAATAGTCATCTTACTATTCGACAAATACACACGATAATTATGGGGTGTTTATGTGTACCCCACAAACATCCCAACTTCAACAGTCAGTTCTAGCTTCTTCCTGGCATCCTTGGTCACATGCACATAAACATATGAGCCAAAAATTTTAAAATGAGAAACATCAGGTTTATTACCAGTAAAAGCTTCTTCAGGTGTACTCATGCCAAGTACTCTATAAGGACAATGGTTCTGCACATAAACCACAATATTGCATTCTTTTTCCCACAAATGCATTGGTAGGCCCTAATCATGCAACATTTCTCGTGCTGCACCCATGATCGTTATGTTCTTTCTCTTCGTGACCCCATTTTGTTGTGGGTTATGAGGTGCTATGAGTTCTCTTCAAATTCCTTCTCTACTGCAGAAGTCTTTGAATTCGTTAGAGATGTATTATCCACCATTATCGCTCCTTAGAGCCTTCACTTGCTTCCCTAACTCTTTCTCCACCAATGCTTTAAACTCACAGAACTTTGAGAATGTTTGATCCTTCTTCTACATGAAGAATATCTAGCATTTACGATAAAAGTCATCAACAAAAATAAAATAATACCTATGTTTTATTGTTGAAGCAACCGAGAATGGTCCACACACATCCGTGTGAATTCTCTCCAGGATCACTGAAGCACGATTCTCCTTTTCATGAAAGGTGGACTTTACATACTTCCCTAGGGTGCACCCCTTTCACTGATCTAACTAAGAAAGTGTTCCCCTTGGAAGTCCAGTAGATATTTGCTGCATGATCTTCAAGGCTCCATGATGAATATGGCCTAATCTCCTGTGTCATAATTTTCCCTCATCTAGGCTCACCACTTTTTCTGCCTTGCCTATCATGGCACTGCAGCCATCTACCTCCAGCATGTAGAGATTCTTATCTCAAATCCCTATCTTCTTGACTTGACCCATTTCTTTATGTCACAAGTAGGATTTTCCACTGCTAAAGACAACATCATAGCCTCTGTCCTCCAACATTGCAATTGAGACCAAGTTTTTCTTCAGACCTGGAACATGCATAACATTTTTCAATTAAAATGGTTTACCTGAATCCCTCTGAAAGTTAATGGTACCAATACCAGTTGCACTGTATCGTCCATCGTCGCCCATCTCTATATGCATTATGAGATCTTTCTCATAAAAGTCAATGAAATACTCTTTATCTGTCGTCATGTGGAAGGAAGCGCCACTATCCAAATACCACACCAATCCTGATGCACTTGAATCCATGCATGAGATCAAAGCGAAGTCAAGTTCAAATTGCGAGACAAGATCCTCACCAGTTGCAGCTCCAGCAATCGTCTTGTTCTTCTTCTTCTATGGACAATTAGTAGTGAGATTCCCATGTTCATGATAGTGAAAACACTTCACTTTGGACAAATCCAGCTTCTTGACATTAGACTCGGATTTTGGATGGAATTTCTTCCCTTTCCCTTTCCTTTCCTTGGCAGTCACAGCACAATCCTCTTCATCATCATGCTTTGAAGAAGATCCATCTCTAGTGTTCCACTTGAAATCCTCTTGCACTATATCTGACCACATTCATTCCCAATCCGACAAATTTTCCCTTCCATTGATAGAGTCTTGATAACTGTGCCAACTCTTAGGAATCCCTGCTCACTAATCATCAGCAGTGACTGTTATTCCCACACTTTTAAGCTCATCCCGACATTGGAAAAACTTCGTGAGATATTTTGGAATGGTTTCACCCTTCTCCATCTTGATCTTCCTCAGTTTATCTTTGAGAGCCAATTTCCTATGGTCACTACTGTTTTGGAACAGATTCGTCAAAACCTTCCACATTGCATGTGGTGTGGTTTTCCCATGGAGACTTGAGACAATGTGGTCTCGTACTCCCTCCAACAGAATCCTCCTCACCTTCGCCATTTTCTTTTTCCATGCATCAAGATTTGCAGTATCTCTCGCATCCGACTTAGGAACATCTCTGTCAATGTAATCCTTCAAGCCATTGTCTTCGAGTACTGCTTCCATCCTGTCCTTCCAAGCAATGTAGTTAGAGATGCCCTCGAGTGCATACTCCAACCTCAAGCCATTAAAATACATTTTGATCTTGAATCAACTGTCGCACCAAGAAAATCTTGCAAATTCGAATGTTATCCAACCACCAAAACTCAACTGCTACAATCCCTCTTCCCTGGGAGGTTCGCACCCCACTTGAGAGTAGCCTGAGGGAATTTTGCACCCTTCCTTTGTTTAGGCTGCGAACTTGAATGGGAAGTTCACACCCTCCTTGTGTATAGCCTACGAACTTGACTGGGAAGTTCGCATTGTACTTCACTATAGGGTGAGGGGAGTTCGCACTTCTCCCTTAAGCAGACTGCGAGAATCACCTTGAAGTTCGCACCTATCCTTTGTCTAGGGTGCAAGAATTTATGCTTTGAGAAATGAGTGTAGTCTATAGTAATAAAGTTTTCACCCTGCTAGAGATGAGACCCGCGAGAATGAAATTATGTTCGCACCTCACTTCCGTAGCTCCATGGCCTCCGTGGCTATGATACCAGGTAGATTTTTCAATACAAATTAAGTATTTCCTGTGATTCTCCTGATCTAACAATTATACGCCACTGTTAAATACAGAATCACTTCTACTATTATTTTTGTAGAAAATTAAACCACGATCACAAAGTGAAATATCAAGAACACATAACACAGAAGTTTTATCGGGAAAGCGTAAAGCTAAAAACCCCACTATAATATATTATGTATATCATGAATCATGAAACAATCTCATACAAAACTCTAATCCAAGAGCTCTCAGTACAATACAATCATCTCACACTGTCATACACAAATCAACAAATACATGTGCCAATTCCTGTGTCCAGACAGCTTGCCTCCTCTGCACAATCTTTGCAATTCTAATTCTCACAATGATTTCGAATTCGCTAGTTTGCACATGCTCATGAGCATATCCACTGCATGTGTGATCAAATAAAAAATGATAGCCAAACTATCCCTTTCACCTGTTATCTCAACTGGGTCTCCACTGGATATGACATGCATGTAGTTAACCGTGGCGAATCTTCAGTTGCATGTGAGTTCACTGATTAACTAAACTCTCACTAGTGCATGTTTAGTTACAACTAGTACAACTGATCTTAACTCACTTAACTACACTTATAATTCTATTACAAATCCAACTCACTTAGTTATGAATGAAATAATAGATTAATATTTATTGTCCAATTTATTTAAGGGAAAAATAAATTAGACACATGTTTCTTGTTGACTTTTCAACAGGATGTGTGTACTTTAAGCCTACTCAAAGATAATCAACATCACCTCTGTGTGAAGTCCTCGTCCTTCTATTCAAGATGATATTTTCCTTTAACTCATCCAAGTACTCAAGTGAAAACTCATCAACTGATGGTATTGAAACTTCCTCATCCTGATCCATGATCATGGGAGGTTCAAAAAGTTTCAAGTTTTGTACATTCACTACTGAATAAATCTGCATATAAGGTGGAAGATCTAAACGAAAAGCATTAGTGTCGCTTTTCTCCAAAATAGTGAAGGGTCCATATCGGATGGGCTTGAATTTCTTGCCTTCACCCTTCAATTGTTCCTTGCTGATATGAAGTCATACCCAATCTCCAACTTGGAACTGATGATCAACCCTGTGTTTGTCATGCCGAGATTTATATTGTGCTTGACTCTTCTCCAATTGTTCCCTAACTTCCTGGTGTATCTATTGAATCCTTTGGATGAACTTGCAGGCTCTATCCTCTGTTTTTTCTTCATTCACATAAACATCTTTCCCATACATCAATTCCAAATGAACCTTTGGTAGGTACCCATAACATGTCTCAAAAGGTGAACTCTGAGCGGATGAATGTAAAGCTCGATTATAAGCATGTTTTACACAAGGTATCTATTAATCCCATAACTTAGGATGCTTGTTGAAGTAGCCTCGAAGAAAATGTACCATTGTTCTGTTTACCACCTCTGTTTTTCCATCAGTCTGTGGATGAAAAGAAGTGCTCCTCTTCAACTTTGTGTCCATCATTCTCCACAAGCTAGTCCAAAAATCCCCAAGGAATTGAGTATCTCGATCTGAGACAATGGACGTGGGTAATCCAAAGTGAACCCAAACATGATGAAAAAAGAGATTAGTAGTCTTCTCAACAGTGATATTCTTTTTACATGGCATCAAGATACACATCTTGCTAAACCTATCCACCAGGACATACAAATAATCATGACCCCCCTGGGTCATTGGTAAACCCCCTACAAAATCCATGGTAACACTTTCCCATGGATGGGATGGAACAAGAGGTGGTGGGTATAGCCCCAATTTTCTATTAGTGGGCTTACAAGTAGATTACATCACACACCCCTTTACATATTCACTTACAATTTCTTTCATTTGAGGCTAGTAACAAAACCTCTACAAATGAGCCATAGTTTTTCCTACCCCAAAATGCCCTGATACAAGAGAAGTATGAGCTTCTCGTATTACATGGACTCGTTCACTTGTAGGAATACATAGCTTCCCAAGATGATAGAGTAAATTTCCCTACAAACAACAATTCTCTACCTGTGCACCATGGGTTAGCTTCTCATATACTTCTTTAAAATCTTCATCGATGGCATATTGCTCTACATAGCTATCATGAGATAAAGAAGTATTCTTCAAAATAATAGAAGCAGCAATAGGAGGTCTAGAAAGCATATCGTCTACCTTGTTACTTGTACCCTTCTTGTACTTGATTACCAAATGAAATTGTTGTAGAAAACCCATCCATCTATAGTGTCAATATTGTTGCAATTTGGTCAGTGCCTGAAGATATTGTAAGGGTTGGTGATCTATATGTTTGATGGTTTCCTTCCCTAACAAGTAATGCTTCCATTTCTTTATGCTTTGAACTAATGCATACAACTCTTTATCATATGTAGGATAGTTAGCAACAACTTGGTTAAAAGTCTCAGAGTGGTAACATATAGGCTTACGATATTGCATCAATACTGCACCCATGGCATATCTGCTGGCATCTGTCTCGATCTCGAACGGTTTTTGAATATTTGGCAGTGCTAATACTGGTGTGGTACTGATCTTATCCTTCAAAATGTTGAAAGATTTGTGTTTCTTTCCTTCCCACTGAAAAATTTTCTTCACACTTGTTAAGGCATGCAAAGGAGCTTTGATAAAAGAGAAGTTGGGAATGAATCTTCTCCAATACTAGACTGCGCCCAAGAAGCTTCGGAATTTGGTTACACTCTTTGGCTCAAGCCATTTCACAATTACTTCAATTTTGGAAGGATCAATCTTCAATCGTCCTCCTCCCACGATATGACCTAAGTATATAAGTGCAATCTTGCCAAATTAACATTTTGACATTTTCACATACAACTTTTCCCTTTGCAAAGTATCCAATACTTGTTTTACATGCCTTACATGTTCATCCCAAGTCCCACTGAAAACAAGAATGTCATCTAAGTATACAATCACAAAGTCATCCAGGAAAGGCCTGAATACATCATTCATCACACACATGAAAGTTGTCAGAGCATTACAAAGTCCAAACGGCATAACTAACCACTCAAGCAATCCTTGTTTGGTCTTAAAGGCAATCTTCCATGCATCCTGTTCTGCAACCCTGATTTGATGATATCCATTGCGCAAATCCAACTTAGTGAAATAAACAACATTCTTTAACTGATCAAGTAAATCATCTATGCGAGGAAGAGAGTATTGATTTTTCACCGTGATTTTATTTAAGGCTCATTAATCAACACACATTCACCATGTATCATCTTTCTTTAGCACCATCACGATCGGAGAACCACAAGGAGATGAACCGGGCCTGATGACCCCTTGATCCAATAAGACCTGTACCTACTTCTTGATCTCTATCATCTCCACAACTGACATCTTGTACATACCCACATTAGGCAAAGGAGAATCCTGCTGTAGATGTATCTCATGCTAGATTTCCCTCTTAGGAGGTAATCCATCTGGTTCCTGAAAAATATCAACATACTTAGAAACAATATCAATTAATTCTTTTTTATGAGATGGAACACATCCTTGGAAAGCGCCAGATGTCCTGACATCTTTCTCTTTGATGACCATGAGTACATATCTCTTATTAGTGGTTATGAGTCTTTTCATTTTCCCTGCACTAACAAGCATCGTATTCACCCTCATGCTGTGAGATCTAACAATATATTCCACTCCCCCTTTTGTAAGGTGGTATTTATTCTCATGACGAAAGAAGACTACTTTTCTATCATAAATATATGGAATTCCCAACACTATGCCACATATATCAAGCGGTACAACATCCAAATCTACTTCATCAATCAACTTTGAAGCAATAGCAAATCTAACCATACATTGTTTGGTGACATTAAGTTTTTCTTTGTCGCATACCCAACCAAGAGGGTAAGGCTTTGGATGTGGTTTCATTACAAGACCCATCTTCTTGACAAGTGCTTTAGATATTAAGTTTACTTGGGAACCCAGATCAAATAATGTATCTATCCTAGTATGCTTAGATACAACTCATATATGAAATAACTCATTCCTCTTTCATTCATCAATATGAGATTCATCGGTGGAACTTGAACTAGCATGAAGAGAATCTTTACCTTGTACTCCAACTGTTGTGATCTTTCCTTCATCCCTTGATTCGGAGCCAAGATCTTGTTGCACTGTAGCAATAGTCTTTTTCTTCCCCTTTTCACTGAACTATTTCGGTTTCTTTTCTGAATGAAGTTTCCAACAATGTTCTGCATCGTGATCGCTCCTCTTTCAATGAGTGCAAGATGTTTTTTCTCCTTCTCTCATTACTGTAGCAGTCTTCTTTCCCTTCGTTTTAAACTTCTTGAAAGTCTTTTGTGGGAAATTGGAAGGTTTCTTCATCGGATCTTCTTAAACATGTTTCCCCTTGTTCTCAAGGTGAGTGGCTTGCACACAAACTTCATCAAGACTAGTAGGGTTAAACAAGAGAAAAGTATGACAAATATAACTCTAAAGTGTGCCAATATACTTCATTAAAGTTTCATAAGAATCCAAAGGAATATTCAATGCTAAAGATTTCTTCCTAAATCCCTCTGTGAAACTTTGTACGTTCTGACCTTTACTCTGTCTCAACATTTTCCATTCCATCATTGCTTTATGTAAATACCGTAATGGATAGAACTGCTTCCTTATCTTTGTTTCAAAATCTGACCACGAGGAAAGAAGTTTACCACACTTACTTATGTCATGTATCTTTCTCTCCCACAATACGAGAGCGGTGCCTTCCAACCGAAGAGAAGCCAGTTCCACTTTAACTTCCTCTTCGTCAATATGTCGAACACGGAAATATACTTCAACCTGTCGGATCCAATTGTCTAACTTTTCAGGATTAGCATCTCCATTAAAAATAGGTAAATCAAAATTTACATCAAGCTTTAATAAAGGTTTCTTAAAAGAGGCTTTATGGTTAGAATGCTGAGAGTGATGAGAATTCTTAGAGGAAGAACTAGAACTTGAAGGTGAAGATGGAGGCTCAAGAGGATCTCCTCCAACCCCTTGGTTTACCGAAGCATCATCATCTGCATGTTCTTCATTTTTCTTCTCCTTCTTCTTCATCCTCTTCTCATAATCTCCATACATTCAATCAACCATTTCTGACATGTGATAAAAGACCATGTGAAAGTTTTTCTCATGTTCATCATGCTTGTCCTTTTCTGCCATCTTCTTCCTTCAGGATGTACGACCAACTTCAGGATTGAATGTATTAAGAGTTCCTTCACCCTGCTTATGCTTGGCCCTAGTAAGCATTCATACTCAATAATTCAAGTCAAAGATGACTGCTCTAATACCAACATGATCTGGGATCTTTTCGTCAGGTGACTTATTAAAGAATTGCATAAAATGGGCATAAACAAAAGTACACCATAAAGAAGGAAAAGATCAAAATTAAAGAGACACAATCATGCAATATGAACACAAATAACTTGATAATGGAGTTCGTCCCTAGTGGATTACGTCTCCGGGTCCTGCTCTCAAATGGGTAGGTCTTTTTATTAACTCCACCAAAGAATTGGGCAAAATACATAAGTATACCTCATTCTGGAGTTAATCCACAAAATATTTTCTCAGATCAGAAAACTAACACCACCACTACATTCGTGGCATTGTTTTACCTAAAAATGACCGTCTCCACGCCTCAATCCGAGTCAGACACTTTCAGGCCCCTAAGACACCCCTGCCTCAGTTTTTGTGCCACTGCTCCTGCAATTAATGACGGACAAATCTCGAAATCCATGCCAAAATCTTGAAAAATTCTCCCAAATCCGTACTATATGGATGCGCTCAACCAGCCCCTTCTTTGTGCTCTCGTGTGTCTTCGAATGGACTGCCCGAAACCCCCTTATATACAAATTCTAGGCAGTTAAGTCATAATGAGGAAGTTAGGCGCATTAGTTATGGAGGATAATTTAAGGCATAGACAGTTGGGGAGGTTACGAGGTCGAATCCCATGGATTCCCTATTTTACACGTGTTATAACTGATTTTTGGTGCGCTTGCTAAGACTGGTGGAGGTTTTGGCGGGCAATTAAATGGCGAAATATTCTAGATATAGAGGAATATGTTAAATATGGAGGTTCATTGGTTAAGTCCCCAGGAGGGTGGAACATTAAGGTCACATGGCTTTAAAACATGTGATTAGGGGCTAGGCCAAAGGCCTAGTCCCTCCCTTTTGGCACCTTAGTTCAAGTTTAAATTTAAATATTATTTACACCATATTTCAAACAAGAACCAACGTGTGGTGTAGTGGTAAGCGCTGATGTGTGGGGCCTTTGGGATACTTGAAGGTCATGAGTTCAACTCTTGGGAAATCTAATAAACTTTTTCACATTCCAGCCATGGGAGGGGTGCCACGTGACAGCCCATGACTGGGCTACGTGGCACCATATAACTGGTCCACATAAAAACTGCCACTTTTCACAATTTGATTTTCCAATGAAGTTGACATGTGTCATCACCAAACGTGCCCATGTGTCTTCCAGGCCACATCATCTTTCCAACTCATTTGTTTCACGTGTCACCCTTGCAGTGGTGCCACGTGTCACTTTGACTTTTTCCTGTGTGACCAAGTTTGACTGAATTTTGACCGCTTATAAATTTTGATCTGTAACTCTGTTTGATGAGTCGTTTGCACTGTTAGAAATCTTGTGACATGCTCTTTGTGATTAATCCATTTTCACTGAGCTTTAGGAATTTTTAATTTTTTCCCTTTTGTTGTGTGTTGAAGCCATTCTGAGCGTTCTAACTTACTTTTGTGCATTCTGAGTTATCTTAATCTTCTCTATATCCTTTTTGGATCAAAAATACCACACACAATTTTAGAGATAAATTGACAAAGAAGAAGCAAGAAAGAAAGAATGGAAGAATTATCATTAACCATTATGAATAATTGACCGTTCCACATGGGGTTGAGGTTGCCTGCCCCCAATGGTTATTTGGATTTATCATACAAGAGGGCCAAGTCACCCTCAATGTATTTTCGAGGATAGAAAGACTTATCATACTGGTCCTTGACACGTCATTTATTCTCTTCGATAGTCGTAGAGGCATCTCGACGTTGCTCATCTAGACTCTCTAGGTGTACAAGGCGTTATTTGAGATCAGAAGTGTTGGGTAGGAGCTTAACTGTCAATATAAGGGAAGGGATTTCACATTCAATGGGAAGGATCGACTACACACCATGTACTAAATGAAAAGGAGAAAAACTAGTGGAATTCTTAATCAAGGTTTGGTATACCCAAAGAACGAGGTAAAGCATTAAATTCCAGTTAGATTTTCTCTAGATGACATATTTTTATAAAATGGTCTTGAGATATTTGTTCACAGCCTCTACTTGTCCATTTGACTAGGGATAGTAAGGGGAAGAATGACCATGTTTAAACCCCAATTTCAATGCTAACTCTTTCATCATTTCATTCTAAATGTGACTGCCATGATCAGTGAAAATATCCCTCGGTATTCTGAACTGGATTATAATTTGATTGAACATGAAAAATATTGCATTATTACCATCGGTTTTAATTTTAGGAATGGCCTCTCTACATTTGGTAAATTAGTCTATGACCACGATAATATGATGATTCCCCCCAGCTGACGCTGGGTTGAAATCCACAAAATCCACCCTCCACTTGGTGAAGGGACCGACAATGATGACCAAGTGAAAAGGGGATGGATGCGAGCACATTTTCTGAGTGAACACCTAGAAAGGGTGACACTTCTTGACTGCTTGAACACAATATTTAAAAATTGATGGCCAAAAATAACCAGCTCGTAAAGTTTTTGGGTTGTCGCAAGCCGAGATAGATGACCACCACAATCCCCACTATGGAAGTCATTAAGAGCGGACTCAACTTCCTCATGAGTCAAGCAATGATGCAGGATATTATCTACGCTTCGACGATACAAAGTGTCAATGACGATAAGGTAGTTTTTATCTTGATTTTGTATACGTCGTCAATCATCTCGTGACAGATGCTGAAAGAACTTCAAAGTTTGAAGATAGATCAAAATATCTACATACCAGGGGTTCGAATATGAGATAAGAAAATGTGTTCATCCACGAATGAATCAACATGGATAACATCCTCATCTAGTTAAGGGAATTTTGATATCAACAAAGAAAAAAATAAAGATTTCTTAGATTTTGTCGAAGAAAAATCGAGGTCAAACTCTTGCAAAATGACAATCTGCTTATTATATTTCCCCCCTATGATATTCCAGGTAAGTTCGTGTTGAAATGGATTGACATCAACAATATATAATGTCGTAATCTTTGAACCACATGTATGACAACCAAGGCTAGCTTATCAACGTGAGAGTATTTAAGTTCAGGAATGATTAAATTTCAACTAAGATAGTAGACAATGTGCTCATGGATCTCACCATCTTCGTGAACTAGAACCATACCAATAGTCCCTTCGTATGCAGCGATATAAAGAAAATAATATTTGTTGTTGTATGGAGGCTTCAATAGAGGCATTAATACCAAGGCTTTCTTAAGAGCATCGAAGGATTCTAGGGCTCGCTCATCCAATATAAATGGAGTTTCCTTCTTCAAAAGACACATGAAACCCTTAGTTATATTGGCATACTTCACTATAAACAGACATAGGAAGTTATCCTTCCCTTGTAAACCTTGAAGTTGGGGGATGTTTCGCAGGGGAGGGAAACGAAGTATTGCCTCAACCTTCATAGGATCCACCAAGATCCCATTCTCAGAGACTAATAATCCTAAGAGACATCCAGACCTAACACAAAATATGCACTTGTGGGGGTTTAAACATATGTGATAATAACAACATCTCTCAAATACTAGTTGAAGGTGAGTGGAATGATCTACTCTCTTGCGATAATGAGCAACGATATCGTTAAGGTAAGCTTCGACAATTTGTTTGAGCTCGTGAAAAGTAAAGGTCATGAAGCACTAGAAGGTTTCTCCAACGTTTTTAAGGCCGAAAGGCATTTTCCGATATGAAAAAGTACCCCAAGGAAAAATAAATGTTGTCTTATGTTGATCCTTGGGTTTGATCTGCATTTGATTGTATCTCGAAAATCCATACATAAAAGAAAATACCTTGCTTGTTGCACACTCATCGAGAATATGATGAATGAAAGGTGTCAGGAAGTTATATTTAGGACAATCCTTATTCAGGTCGTGAAAATCCATACACACACAGATGGTTCTTCATTTCTTTTTCACAGGAACAAGATTGGACACCCATTCAGTCAAAGGAATTGGGTAGATGAAACCAACATTAAGCAGTTTCTCCACCTCTGCCTTAATAGCAGGGTCCTTCCTAAGATTGATAGGTCTAAGACGTTGTCGAATAGGTTGAACATCCAGATAAGTCTTGATTTCATGTTCGACAATGCAAGGTTTGATTCTTGGAATCTCTTCATATGACCAACCATATACATAACAAAATTCTTTGAAGAGATCGGTGTGGATATGAATTTATTCAGGCAAATAATCTGCACTGATATATACATTTTCAATTTTACCGTATGGACACGGTAACAAATCCCGAAATCTTGAAATCATCGCCTCTCATGGAGGTAAATGTACTAGCAAGACCCCCATATAAAAATAGATCCCCATAAATATCTCTGATGCTAAGAAGGTATTAGAGGGTTATCTATGCAACCAACTTCGCGTAACCTCGTGCTTAACTCGGTGTGAGTGGAGCGTCTTGACGTCACTAATTATACAATGGATTTCACCACTCCTTGGTTAGACACGTATGTTGAGTTTAATAGCCTTGGATAAGTTTACTCACAAAATCCTATTCCAAGGCACTAAATCCTATGTTTTTTTTGTGTACTCTGAAAAATAAAATTGTTTCTAATCAATTTTAGTTAATCAACATTACTTTTAATGGATTTGTTTACTCAAAAGATGTGGTCATGAAACTGATGATGTTATGACTCATCATATAAAAGAAATGAATATAAACAAAATGCTAAGTCCTAAATGGAAATTCTTTAAAAGATGATAAGCTTTCAAAATGCGACTTTCAATTCAACTCGGTAATATCAATAAGATGAAATCTTTCCATGTATATCAAGATCAATATTAAACAACCCAAACATTAAATGCAAAAATGAAAAATGTATATTTTTGTGTTTTAAATATAAAGAAATGAAAATGCAAGGAATGAATAGCAGCTTGATATATAGATCCTACTGCAAGAAAACAAAGACAAACCAAGCACGATACCAAAAAGCAAAGACTCAGACCAAGATGCAAAGACAACCAATGAAAAAGGTGATAAGAAAGAAAAATAGCCTGAAAATTCAACGAGAAAAAGGTTTCATGTCACTTTGCAAGCACTTAAACGTTCAGACAGAGACCCAACATGACTCAGCAAACATCAAAACTCACCCAACAAACACCAAACTCAACAAACAAGCTCAAAACATTGATGTACGTGATTGTTTAAGGAAAAATCGTGTATGTACGTGCCCTATAGAAGGACATATCACGTATGTACGCGTCTATCAAGGGAAAAACCACGTATATGTATTAAAACACTGCATGTGCAAGGGTTAAGACAAGAAACTCAGATGAAAAGCAACAACACGCTATCAAGCAATTAGGTGAAAAGGAAACTCAGGCTAACAAAGAGCAATAAAAGGAGAAAAACACTCCAAATCCCCAAAATAGAAGACTCATTCCCCTGTATGGTCATCAAGTCTGTTACGAGGAAAATCACTCTATGGCATGGGGTAAACCACAATAGACTGAATGAGTGCATAAATCAACTCTAACCCCAAGTATGCTATATAAATGAAAATTCTAAAAAGACAAAATAAATAGCCTACCTCATCCAGACGTTCGATGAAGACCACCTTTGAGCACTTGAATCAAATCTTTATACCTGCAACTTGTCTTCAACAACCAAGATACACAAGCATATGGTGATAATATATATAGTTAGCACATACAATAGCATAATCCATTAACAATTAAAACAAATGCGCCCATGGAATAATAATTCAAATATTTGCAAGACATCAATTGGACGAGAAAATAGTATTTCTATTAAAATATGATCAACAGAAGTGTATGAGTGACAAACTTTAGTGTTGGCACAACTCGGAACCAATAAACTAAGTCCCTTCTAGATGGGCCTCCACCACTTCAATCATCCACCAAAGGAAATCTCATATAAGAGGGAAGATCTTGGGGGCAAAACAATGTGTTCAAACTTTAAAGGACAAAGGGATGCAAACTTAATATGAAGTGAATAATTTCTCCAGAGTAACTTTGCTCTCAAAAGTTGAATTCTCCCTCTTCCACGATTTAGATATGGCCCAATTTGTAGCCTTCAAATGCAACTAAAGGGTCGAGTCAGAACATTTCCAATATATGGAAAGTCAAGGATCATGGATCTTGTGGTGTGACATGGAAACCAAACACAATTTTTATTTTTGAGCACAAAACCCGATGTACGTAGGATGTAATGGTGCAACCTACATATACACATGTTGTATAACCGTTAGGGTGTGTATATGTGGAAAAATATGATTTTTAGCTTTGGGAAGTGCAAAAGGGGACTTCAAATCTGCATACGAAAATGGAAAGGGCATTCTGGGTAAGTTGCATGGGGTGAGACAAATCTTGCTATAACACTAGATCATCATGTCTCTTCTGGAAGCACCTGAAGAACAAGTCTGAATAGGTAGATATGTGAAGGAAAGCTCATCCAAGTAGCATCATCACACTCCTTAGAGGGTGGTTTGGAAGTAATTGTCCTTGTGGGAAAAACACTATACATAGCTTAAAAGTCACTAACCAATAAAAAAACAACATATTTCAATATATGAAGAGAAATATAAGAATTTCAAAATTTTAATTTCTACATAATTTGAAATATTAAAGAAATCAAATTTTTGGAAAACTTTAAACCTAAAAAATTTAAAACTCAAAAAGTTAATCCTTTTCACACTTACAAACTAAATTTAAATAAATCTAAACTATTATCCAATATAACATCAACAAAGAATTGATGAATCCATGATCATATAAATTATAATTGAGTTTAAATGATTTTAATTGTATTAAAAAAAATATTAGAATACTCTAGATTATAAACTTACTAGAAAGTTAACATGTCAATATATTAATATACATAAAGTTAATCAAATCAATTGAATACATTGAATATAAACACTATTTTAAACACCTCAATTGAATAATTGAAATTTAAATAAATTTTTATTGAGTATTGATTTAAATAAATTTGAATTGAATCATCACTTGAATATAATAAAATTAATTTTAAATGTTGTAAAAATCTCTTAAATAAAATATAAGAAGTGGAAATAGAGGATCTTTTCCTTGACTTTAGGAAAGCTTTTGATACTTTTCATAGAATCAATTTTTGTAATAGGTTAGAAGAGCAAAATGTTCTCTCAAGGATGAGAGTTGTTGCAATAAGGTTGTATTAGAACGTTATTTCCAAGTTTAGAAGCATTGAGGGTTGTTCAAAAGACATTAACTACAATATAGGAGTCAAACAAGGTTGTCTCCTTTCTCGTACCCTTTTTGGCATATACATTGACAAGTTGGAAGCTTGTCTAGAAGCTGCAAGTTGTGTTGGACCAACCCTAGTTAGTATATTCATCATCCCTCTTCTCTATATCGAAGATATTTTTCTTATGGAAAGGAATGCCTATGACCTCAGTAAGCAACTTAGAATCCTCAAGAAGTTCTTCTTTAGTACATGAATGACTATGAACGCTGAAAAAACAAAGGTTATTATAATTTAATCCAACAAGAAAACCTATGATACTTTTGTATATGAAAACAATACCTTGGACGAAGTACCTTCGTACAAGTATCTTAGAATTGATATTCATGACAATTTCAATTGGAACTATAACATTGAGAAAAGGATAAATGGAGGGTAGAAATATTATTATGGGCTTGAAAATATTTATAAATTATCATACCTTTGGTTATGGGATAAGAAAAATATCATCTTTGAGACTCTTTTCTCTCCCGTTATCTTGTATAGTTTTGAAGTTTGAGGATACAATATCTCTCGAGAATCCTCAAGAAATATAGAACATATCCAAAAGAATTTAATAACTTATAGTCTCAAAATTAAAGACAATACACCCTATCCTATCCTCATCATAGAAGTGATACTTTCCCCCATTGAGAGAATAGCAATGATTAGGTAGTTAATGTACAAGAACAAGATAAACAACATGGATGACCCCCAAAATTGCTTTAGACTCTAGCCAAAATCCCTAACGGCTCAAGAGGGGATCACATAATGATGCTAAGTATTGGATAAATCACTTGGGAATAAAAGAAGAAGTTACTCTGCATAATTCTAATGATACAAAAAATATTGTTCAAGCTAAATTTAACGAGAATATTTGGATGATCTGAATTATTTTGAGCACGAAACTAGAGAGCGGAGATTTAATAAAGAGATCCAATAATATAACACACACACACACACACACACACACACACACACATATATATATATATATATATATATATATAACAAGAAGCACATATATACAATAATACACAATTTTTATTAATGAGTAAAATGTAACTATAAAATTAATACTTTTTCTACATAATTTGGAGTATTAAGGAAATCGAATTTTTGGAAAAATATAAATCCTAAAAAAAATTAGAACTCAAAATAGAATTTTCAAAAAAATATAAATCCTAAAAAAAAATTAGAACTCAAAAATTTAAAACCTTTCACACTTATAAACTAAATTCAAATCAATCTAAACTAATATCGAATAAATCAAATATAACATTAAGAAAAAATTCATAGATGCATGATCATATAAATATTCATTAAATTTAAAATCTAAATTAATTTCATTGAATATAACATCACTTAAGAATTGATAGATCGTAATCATATAAATATTCATTGAATTAAAATCATAAATTTTCATTGAATTTAAATGATTTTAATTGTATATGATTTTAATTAATATAATCTATACTACAAACCTACTAAAAAGTTAACATATCATATACTAGCACAGCCACTATCTAGCGGCTGTGAACGTCGAAAGACTTAGGGCGGACGGTGGAGAAAAAAACTTTCTCATTAAAAAAACTTAGTAAAAATGTTTATCCATGAAGAAAACTCTCTACATCTTAATCACTTAACCTCCACTCCATTGATAAAGGGATGAAGAATAATTAAATGTGGCAATTATATGATGTTAGAGTAACTTCTTAATATGATTAGGTAAATGTTAAAAAGTAAACTGATGCATTTATAAATGCAAAGAAGTTATCAACAATAAATGTGACACATTGATTTTAGAGGACGACTAAGAATATGCCAGCATCTTCAATGCATAACCATCAGATTAAAATTTAAGATTAAAAGATCATTAATTATGGCCATCTCCAATAAATATACATCTTTCGACGTAATTAATATACATAAAATTTAAACAAATACATTGAATATAAACACTATTTTCAACACCTCAATTTAATCATTCAAATTGAAATAAATTTATATTAAGTATTGAATTAAATAAATTTGAATAATAATAAAATCAATACAATCAATTTTAAAAGTCTCTCAAATAAAATATAAAAAGTGGAGATGGAGGATCTTCCCATTAATATTAAAAAACACTTTTTGAACATGTATTATTCATTAATATTAAAAAACACTTTTTGAACATGTATTATTCTGTAAATGTCAAAACACACTTTTAATAAAGATTATGAATCTATGCATAAATACAATTTGATTAGAAAGATTAGAAGATAATTACTACAGATGGTGATGGTAGTTTTTCTATGAAATGATGTTTTTAGTGGGAATCTCTCTATTTGTTGTTGTTCAAAATCTATTTCTAAATGTAGAAATGAATTCAGCATGTTAAAATACTTTTAGGATACTTGAATTTTACAAAATAATCGCTTAAATATACTAATCCAACAATTTCTGGCCAAATTGTTTCCACAACTAACACTGGGAAACTCGACTTCTTCAAAAGCCTCGGGACTGATCTGATCATCGATTATACCAAGCATAGCTACGATCAGGTCTCCGAGAAATTCGATTTCGTATTTGACACCATAGGTAACAGTCACTGACTCGCTTATTTTGCTTCGCTTGGCTTCTAATGAAAATATGATGTAATCTAATGAAAATGTTTTATTTAATTTGCAGGGGATTCGACCAAGTCTCATGTGGTGGCCAAAGAGGAAGCGAAAGTTCTGGACATAGGTTCGTTTCAGCCTCATCCCAGGGCTGAATTTTTCATGCTTACAACCAGCGCTCATAACCTGGAAAAGCTGCAGCCGTACATAGAAAGTGAGAAATTGAAACCAGTGATCGATCCAAAGAGCCCGTATTCATTCTCTGACGTTATAGAGGCTTTCAAACATCAGGAAAGCGGACGAGCCAGAGGAAAGATTGTCATTTCACCCATCGAGTAAGAAAAGAGTTGACGCAGGATCAAACGCTATGGCTCTCTGGTTGTAGGTTGTTACGGGTAGTTAAATAGTATTGTAGAGATATCCAATCTGGTTGTTAGTATGTAGGTTGTTACGGGTTGTTACTGATTAGGGGTTTAAGGTTTCAATTACAACTAATCTGGAGAATTGCGATCTATAATTGATGACAAACACTCAAAATAAGATTCATACATATAGTTACAAAATCAAACACTTTCTAGTCGCAACTTATGAAGCACACGAGTATTATGCTTGTTCACACAGTGATGGATCAAGCCAATGGATCGATTACGAGTCGATATGCTGCAACATATTCATTTATCATTCCACGCAAGAATAGGCTCAAGTTGTTACAATGCCAATGCGAGTGCAAATGTTATTGGTCGTGACGAGTGGTATGTTTACTACAAGTAGCAAGTTGATGGATTCCTTCTTGTTGCCATAAATACTTGGTATCTTCCAAGACCTTCCTTGACTGTGCAAAGCCCTTTTTGATACCCTATAAAATATTTTGCAAAGTATATGCTACATGTTGTGTTAGCAATTTTATTAGAGCATGGATATATATACATATTCTAGCACATCATTTATCATTCACTAAAAACACAAGTCATTTCATAACCTTCTTTAATTTATCATGCAAACAAAAAGAAATCTAAATCGAAATACATTTACCTTTGAGTACATGTAAAGCATAGATATGGTAATGGGAATACATGGAAGATAACCTTTAGAATTATATTGGTAGACTTTAGGGTTTAGTTCTAGGTCAAAAGAGTGGAAAAAAGATGTTGTTTCTTGACATCATCAATGGATTCATGAACTAGTTGTTGTTCCCATTCATCCATGTATCCCTCATATGCTTGGTCACCATTAAGATTGTGTTTTGTATGGAGTGATTCTTCCTTAATGTCTTCCTTATATGGTTGGTTTTCTTCTTTATATTCTTAATTTTCAATGAGATGTTCCATTTTCCCTTTATGTTCTTGATGTTCATCCAGTGTCAAGGTGGAAACATATTCCCCATGAGTTGCACCTATAGATTATTTTCTTTCTTATATACATATTCTTGTTTATTTTCACCTTATTTTCTTGGAAACACCTTATGGATGGAAACATCTTCCCCATGAAAGTAAGGGATTTATTTTCTTGCTTATTTTGAGCCCCCAAATCTAATGAAGGATTTATTTGAAGCACATGGAACAAATACTCCATTCTCTTTTTCTTTCATGGAAAACCTCAATCCAATTGATCCAAGTGGATATCAGTGGCCACCCACCTATTCCACAGGCTCGAAAAATAGTTTTCCATCTTGGCAGTTTTTCGATAGTTTTTCGGGTTTGAGGCCCTAAACGACGTTTTTGGGGGATTTGGGGTCGAGGTGACTGCTTAAGGCATTGACCTGGGCTAGTTGAAAATCATTCTTCTCGGTTAGACATTTCCAACGATGTATCAAGATTCCCAAACAAAGATCGTATGCAAAAGTTACGCCCCTGGGATGTTGAATCCCCATCGAGGCCCGCAAACATTTTGGATTTTCATCTTCCAGGGTTAGGGTTTTGGATTTTATTTATGTTAAAAAGGCCTTTGGAGCCTTATTGTAATGATCATATTCTTGTGAATGAGCGTAGTTGTCACATATATTCTCAGAGATAAGCTCTCACCATTCTAGTGAGTCTTTCACTCTGTATTTTTACAATTATGTACATTTCGCACATTAATAGAAATTTTGTATTATTGTATCTCTATGTTTATGGTTGCATCTCTAATACATTTTTTTTATATTATTAGATATCCACAATATCTCTGTACATTTATTTATTATATCTCCACTCTCATTTCGTGCTGAAAATAATATGCATCAGTGGTATCAAAGCAAGTTGCTCTTGACTGTTTTTCAGTGCACGTCCTCGACAAGGTCTGAGTATAGAAAGGTGGGTCTCGATCTTGTCTCTCTTAAAGACAATCTCTCTCACACACCTAGGAAACCCTCAATGGCGGAAGAAAAGAAAAATGACAGAGAAGATGATTCTATCAATCTATTGCTTGAGCAAGCTCTCACGTGACAAAGGGACGAAATGATGGAGAATTTTTCCCACATCCTTCAACGTCTGTCAATAGCATCAGGTGTGTCTTCATCAAGCGACCACTTTGGAGGCACCTCGCCTTTCAAGATACAGGTCAATTTTGATATTCCTATATTTGAAGGTGAGATAGATGTGGATGCCCTCGACAAATGATTAAATCTGTTAGAAGGTTATTTCTCTGTTCACAATTTTTCCAACAGAGAAAATATCATCTTCACGCTCCTTAAGGCTCTCCCCCAGGTCAAACATTGGTTGGAAACTTACTAGGAGCAAAGTTCCACAGAGCAGTCTGGAATATATGGGGTTGAGCCCACTTGGGATTTTTTTGTGGATGCAGTAAAGGAACAGTATTAACCTGTTGGAAACTATGAGGACCAATACATGAGATGGACCACGCTATGACAAGAGAGGGGCCAAGTAGTTTCAGAGTTCACCAATACCTTCCATACCTTGCGCACCAAGTTGGTGACTCTGAGCGACATTTGGTTCCAAAATACCATGGGGCTCTACACAGATACATCCAAACTGAAATGGATTCTATGGACATCTCATCACTAGGTGTTTCTTATCGATATGTTGTTAAAATCAAGCATAAATTTAAGCACTAGAACAAGCGGGAGTTCGAGTCTGCAAATCCACAACAACCAAAGTATGGTAAAGATGGCCCTAACAACTAGCCTTCAGAAAACCCATCCAAGCCACAAGAAAAGTAGGGTAACTGAAAGATGAAGAAGGAAACTAAAAAATGGTGCGATTTCCACAAAATCCATTGGCACAACACCGATTAATGTGGCTCAAAATAGTCATTGGTGGCCAAGATCAAATACAAGGAGCCAAACCCTGATTCATAATCTGATTATGAAAATAATAGTAAAAGATAGATCATCGACATAGACCCAATTGTTATTGTTGTGACCGCATCAATTCAACCAGAAGAACCAACAAATCCTGAAGAGGGGGAGTTCCTTTTTCATTCACAGATGTGGGTGAAGGGGACCCCACTACATTTTATTGTTGATAGCATAAGCCAGAAGAATCTCATCTCAGCAGAGGTCGTCAAACAGTTGGGATTGTCGACAACACCACACCCACAACCATACAACATCGGGTGTCTTCGCCAGGGACGATATATTTGTGTCAACGAGTAGTGCCAATTGTCATATGACATCCAACCCTTCAAGGATGAGGTATTATGTGATGTTTCCCCACTGGATGTCTTTGATGTTCTCTTGGGCCAACCATATATGTGGAAGGCCCATGCTATTTATTAGTCTCGACTGCCTAGTGTCATTGTTACTTTGGGGGGTCATCTCTACAAAATACCATAGGTAGTTCTGACTACCATTCCATCTAAACAGTGTCGCAAGGTAGTATGTCATAGTACAAAATTCAGCTTCTTTACAATATATTCAAAAGGTGAACAGAAGGATACTACAACCACTACACGCTCAGCCCAAGCACCTTCTATCCAACAGAGCGCAAATATTTCTTTTGCGCAAAAACATCTCATGTATCCCAACCAGTTGAATAGATTCAATCCCACCAACAATAGGTTTGTGACATCCTTTCAAAAACCGAGCAGCGCGACATCTCCAGTAAGGCAAGCAGCTCAACAAGATTCAGATTCAGCAAACGCTTCCCCCTCTCCCCTGGGATCTCAATGCAATGGAGACCATTTCTTCCTAAGGAGGGAGGATTGATCGAGGTGTATAGAAATGGCCACCCACCTATTCCACGGGCTCGAAAAACAATTTTCCATCTTGGCAGTTTTTTGACAGTTTTTCGGGTTCCCAACTTTCGAGGTTGTTTTGAGGCCCTAAACGACATTTTTTTGGGGATTTGGGGTCTAGTTGAATGAATAATGCACTAACTTGGGCCAGTCTAAAATCGTTATTCTCGGTTAAACCTTTCCAATGGTGTATTGAGCACCCCAAACAAAGATCATATGCAAAAGTTACACCCCTAGGAAGTTGACGTATCAATTACCCCCATCAAGGCCCGCAAACCTTTTGGATTTTCATCTTTTGGGGTTAGGGTTTTGGATTTTACTTATGTTAAAAAGGTCTTTGGAGCCTCATTTTAATGATCATCTTCTTGCGGATGAGAGTAGCCGTCACATCTCTTCTTAGAGATAAGATGCCACCATTTTAGCGAGTCTTTCACTCTATATTTTTACAGTTTTGTACATTTCGCACATTAATACAATTTGTGTATTACTGTATATATTTTCCTCTGGTTATATTTTCGACATATCTTTTTTATATTATTGTTTCTCTTTCAATATCTCTATATATTTATGTCTTATATCTCCGCTTTCATTTCGTTCTTAAAAATAATCTGGATCACCAATCTTCTAAGGATATCATCCTTTCTTCTTTGATATATTCTTTAGATGTTAGACCTTCATTGTGTTTCTCAGGTGACTTTTCTTCAAGGGAATCATAAGAAGAATCTCCATCCATGGAATTATAAGTTTTCTCTCAAATATCATGATTCTCAAAGGTATTAATAACTTTATACCTTTTATCTTCTTGCACAGTCACCACACAGTCTTTAAAAACATCCTCAAAATCTTGATGATTAGGACCCCAACACTTCAATAGGATTCTAAACAAGTGAGCACAAGAAGTTGTTGTCTTAGGATTACTAATATGACTTAGGAGATATTTTTCCTTCATCTCCAAAGAGAATACAAACAACTTAATAAGGACATCCTCATGAGATACATCAAGATTTAGAACATACTCCAAAAATAAAACAATGTGTTCAGTGGAATGAGATTCAATACCATCAAACTTAGGAATATTTTCTACCCATTCTTGAGTAAAATGATTAGGATATCGACTAATTCCTTCTAGATCAAAACAATGATGAAACTCACAAAAATCCCAAGGTGTCATTTTTCTAATAACTTAAATTTGAAAATAAAATGTGGCAAGAGTGGAGTCACCAAGGTGAATGCCCAAATGCCTGAAAAATGTTTCTTGCTTCACCGTACAAGAAACAAGCCTCTAAAATCTCTTCTAGGGAAATGGGATTCCTCTCCTCAATGGAGTCGCCAGATAAGTAAAACTAATAAAACCTTCGAATCCTCTAAAATCTCTTAGGGAAATGGGATTCCCCCCCTCAATGAAGTAGACAAATGAGTAAAACTAATAAAACCTTCAAATCCTGCTCATCATTTTTTAAAGAAAAACTTCGAATACCCAAGGAATGGACTTTATCCCCAACAATGACGCCAAAATGTTACCGCTCAAACTCTGACTAGGTGAAGAATGTGCTAACCACAAATTGCAAGAGACTAAGGGCACTATCATGCAATCCACCTAATTTCACCTCAGTGGCCTTGCCCCACACTTCAGAATAAGGAAAGAAAGTACCATATCCTAGAGGGAAACCCTACAAGTCAATCCAAGCTAAATCCTTATAGATGGGAGACTCGCTTAACTTGAATTGACTATTAAAGATAACCCAACAAATATTGTTGTATGTAAAAAATGTGGTAATAAAGTGGAGTGCAAGATAGTTTACTTGATCAATGCGTAAAAGTACCACCAAATGTGTGATCGCCAACAACCATAACAAATAAATGATGAATTGACCAAAGCAAGTACTCGAAGTTTTTGCCACAAAGTTCTGCTTGATTCTCCGAAGTCTAAGTTATGTGATGAAAGCATGAAATTTAACCATAAAACTCATCCAAGAATGTCACATTAAACCAAATTTGCTCATTTAAAGTGATTGATCATATGTGCTAATCTAAGGAAATTTAAGGGTATTTATGACCTTCACATCATGAAGTGAAGTAGAAATGGAAATTGTCTATACCAAGTGTTGGAGCATTGATTCAAACTGTATAGTTAAAATTCCAAGGTTATAGTCAATGAACATATTAGACAATATCAAATGACAACGTAATTGTTGTGAACCATTCATTACAAATAAATATCCAAAATCCATTCTATAGTTTTAAGAAGAAACCTATAACATAGATAGCACAAGTTCACCATGTTATATTGTACCAGTTTTGATCACTTTGTAGGTTTATTGCTTGAGTATGCTTTTCATATATATCAATGAAAATAGTAAGGAAAAATGTTGTTCAAATCAAATGTTCTCATGAGAATTAGTGTTAAATAACATGAAGCTCTATCTAAAACCCATGGACAAAAAATCAAAATTAGGTTGATTTCAATCATATATATAGTATCTAAACAACGTTAACCATGATATTTTAAAACATGTGATGTGTTGGCACAGGGGAAGACCTAGGGTTCAACGCTACAACAACGCACCAACAAAGCCCTTACTACTGCCCCTTTCGGAAACACCTACAAAGCAGATGAAGTCTCACCCGAGGTAGAGGCAGGGGTGGTTGCAAGACTCGGGTGTCTGCAACCTTAGCTGGGACACATATCTGTGACTGTACTACTTATTAAAGCACTTAGCACCATCAGTTCCTAATAATTAATCACTTCGTTGATAAAACAGGGCTTCGCATCATTCAAACTGTTATAACGTACTTAAGCACTTAGCATCAATAGATAGGTCAGATCTAGAAGATCAAACACTAAGCACATTCATATGGATTAGATATAATATTCTCACATATCATTATCACTAAGCATAGGAAGATCTATCTAATCATCTTAAAGCACTTAGCAAAAGAAGACATAAACACATTAAGACAAGCACAAAACAAGACAACACAACGTTTATGTGGTTCACCCCCACCCTAGGGCTACGTCTACCAAATATTCTTCTTTATTATCTTCAGTCAATCGGTTACAAGAATAAATCCATCAAAACCCTTACTCTGCACAGGACAGAAGATCTGCGCAGCTCTCTAGATCCTTCTTCCTTGCCTTACAACACTAAGCCCTCCACAATCTACTACAAGGACCTACACTTAGCTCTGCAAGTCTCTTACAGTCATGCACAAAGCACTTACAGACTCTACTTGCACTTATCATACATTCACATCACATAGATGCACTATTCGACTTCTTCTTACATTTCCTATCCTTCTATTTATACATACAAAATAGGCCTAAACATATGTAAACCCATGGGCCGACATCCCAATCCCATTACATTATCCCAAAAAACCCAAAAGGATCCAAAAGTGGGCCGAGATCCATTGATCTTCGCTTCATATTTCCCTCCTCCTTTGACAGGCTCTCGAAGTCCCAAAATAGGTCACTATGACCAAGAATCTCCCAAAACTTGGTTAAGGGTCAGCATGATGACAATACATAGTGAATCTAATGACCAAAAATATAGATCAAAAGAGTATATGAGGTTCCAATCCAGTGATCTAAGATTCAATTTAGCTTATGCTTGTAGAAGGGATCTAAATTTTTTTTTGTTATCATTCTATTAACCTTTAACATTGATCAAAATAGCACATGAAAAAAATGATTCATCTAGTACACCTTCTAGCAAGTCGAACAAAATAGCACATAGGAAAAACATAATTCATCTAGCACACTTTCCAGCAAGTCGTTCGAGTTTTTTAGGCATAGATTCACTATTAATTATTCTAAGATTATAAATAAGATGGGGAAATGCAAATAAATGTACTAAAATGAGTCAAACAATTGTTTTGATCGATGTCAAGTGATTACTAGTGTCGTTAAAATAATTAAAAACACATATAAATTCATCAAAGTCCATTCATGAGGTCAACTTTATCATGATGAGATAAATTCTTGAAAATAATTTCGGCACTTTAGAAAGAACTTCATTGGTGGAATGTGCAATATATAAAATTATTAGTGTAGCGTTTAGGTTTTAATGAAACTTCATTAGATCTACACAATAATCATGAGTTAAACCAATAGATCTGAGCAAGAGTCCAAGTTGACCTAGATCAAACAAAATTTCTTTGAGAAATTACCTGTACATATCAACATTTCTAATACATTAAGATTTAACATGAAAACCTTAGACTTGTTAGCTTAAAGGTATAATTGGTTAGTTCTATGTGAGAATTAAAACATTGAAGAAAATGTTAGATCCAAATATAAAAATGCAAATTGATTTTAAGAAAACCTCTTTATGAGTGCGACCTGCATTAAATTACCAATTTCATCGCAAAATATGGAATATTTTTAGCACACAAAAACTTAGAAGGAGAAGCCTAGATCAAGAAATGAAAACTATCAAACCCTAAGTTGCTTCTAAACTAAAAGATTTAAAAGGGAAAATTAAGTGATATGACTATAAAAAGAAAGAAAAACATAGTGCTTACCATTGGGTTATGGGGTCTAGTATCCTCTTGAGTACTTTTTGTCTTACCTTTGAGTACTTATCCTCTTACCTTTGTTGTTTGAAGTCCCCAAGCATCTTTGAATATTCTTGGTGAACATCGATCTAAACAATTTGAACTATGTAAGAATCATAGGGAGGTTAATCCTAAAGGAATTAACGTGAGTATTACAAACATTAATTTGTAAACTAAACCTAGCGTAAGGAGGTAAAACCGTATGATAGTCACTCCCAATATAGTATTATTAACTTAGAAAATTCACAAGTAAATGAAATAGAAAATTCATCATACTTTACTTGCATTCATTTCTTTGCAATAACTCCTTCCTCAATTAATACTTGCAATATCAAACCCTTCTTTGATTACCCTATAAAATTTTTACTCAAGAAGATAGAAAGTTATTACACCAAAAATACGAGAAAATAGTTATTCCAATCTATTTCCAACTATGAAAAATGAGAGAGCCATCCTCCTTATATAGATAAAGTGCTCCAAATACCATACAATGAATTCCATGAGCTAAAATAATGAATTTTTCTCAAATGAAACCATGATCCTAATACCATGTTCCCAAGTGAAAACCGCAGGACAATACCATGGGTGGTTACAACGAATCCTCAAATGTAGGGGCACCCTCTTCAAAATGTGAAAATTATAACAAACAGATACACATATTGTCCATAAGAGCATGGTAAGAAGTTTGCCCTCCTGAAATTGTGCCAACAACCTTTCCAAAACATGTGTTAAGTCAAAGGAGGCCCAAGAACAAGGGCACCCCTAACGAACCCAAACAATCATGAAATAAATCATGCACACGTGTGATAAATTAGTGGATAATGAAGTGTTCCCTTCTAGAAGTGTCGACAAACCACACATGTGTGTCTAGGAGAGAGAAAGTGAACCCAAGAGAATATTTCATAGACGTGCCAAGTAAAAATCATCGCCAAATGTCTATAAATCCCTCATGTGTGAAAAAGGGTCCAAAAAGGGGTGTGATCTACATGTGTTCTAGGATCACCACCACAACTATCTCATGTATGGTCCATATGATGATAATTGTACAAATCATGATGTGGACACCTCTTGGTGATGTGTCATCCTTGTCGTTTCCCAATACACTTACATGTATCCCAAGAAAAATGGAACAGATTCTGATGTAGGTAGGTATCATTGTATACAAGTACATAGATACCTATGAAGGTATGCAAATCCTAAGGCAATGTCTCGGATCTCAAGGTATAGTGCATGGATTCTAATATGGGGTGTCCACCTATAATGATGAATCAAGTCTCAACAAAAGTTATTAGGAAATGCGCATTAGTTAATCCCTTCTAACAACTTCACAACATAAGTTAATTTTAGAATTTTCTTATGTTTACCATGGTGGGATAACCTTACCCTTATTGTGTGTGACAATTCCTAGGATAAGAGGTATTTCCTAAATCACTTGGTTAGAGATAGGTAAAATGATGGATATTTTATGGTAAGGGAAAGAAAACTTTATGTTTTGACATCCAAATTCATATGTGATAATGTAGAAGATATTTTAACTAGTCCAACTAGTTTTCAAGAAAGAAATATTCATAATTTGTACATGAAAACCTTTAAGAGGAAGATTTTTTTAGAGTTATCAAATTGACACTTTATTTATTACCCCTTTTAGTATTTTTTTCTTTGATTTCTCAGTCCTTTATTTAAATATGCATTCTTAGTGTAGGACATAGGGATCGATCCTTTTGAATGAGGTGACATAGCTCTATCTTCATTGTTTTTAAATTATTTAGTTTCATGATCTTCGCCTCTAGCCTTTTTTGGCTTTATTTGACTTTGGCTTTACATTAATCTTCAATTTGCTTGAGTATACCTTGGTGTATGACATGATAATTCAAACATGAGCGGGGATAGTGTCTTTTTCATGAAAGAGATGAAAATGAAAGGGAAATGATGTAAATTGTAAGGTATTGTTAGTATATGAAGTTCACCACTTCAACCAAATCATTAGTAGTACGACTTGACCTAAGTCATGAAAACATTTATCTAAGGAGAATTACATCCCCCCATGGTATAACGAGACAAAATAATAATATTTATTATTGTGAAAAGTGTTATTAGATCAAATGCAATGTTTATTACATTCACGATTAGGTAAGAAACCATCACACCATGTCTAAGCAAGAAACCCACACATGATAACATAGCACATCAAATCAAATAAAGATCATGCATGAAGTACCATCTCTGAGTGCACATAACATCAATATAACATCTTAGGTGTAAGAAATAGAATCTCATACACCATGGCATAATCATATAAAAGAACTCGTGAGTGATGTGAGGTTATATCATCATGTCTTTGATGGAAGAATTGGAAGAACAAGTTTAAAAATAAGTAAATATGAGAAAGGATCTCATCCAAACAACATCATCACACCACTAAGAGGCGATCTAGCAATAGGTGGTGGGTGTGCCCCATGCGCCAGTACGACTCTTTTGGCGTCTCACAAACATCGTAGTATGCTATCATGATACACATTTGGCACCATAGGCATAGATGTCAATGTTATTGTATCAACAGACCATATATGTATTTTGTGGATATGAGCCCCATTTTGTACTATATCACCATATGTTTTGGAGAGATGAAATATATTAAACACCTTGGTCTTCGGATTTACTTATGTTAGAATGTGTACATTGATGAATGTGTTTTCCTTACTTTAGTTATGTGACAAATACCAATCTAAAACATAATAAACATATGCATCAGATACATAATTAGAACTTCTAGGTATGTGATTATAAGTAATAACATCAAAATGTCGTTGAAAAATTCATACCAGTAGGAATCGTCGAAGTAGAGTAGGGTCTCACAAACGGTAACTATCATTCAACTAACATACTACTAACTGGGAGTCTAGCCAAACTTCTAAAAAACAAACACCATGTGAAATAGAGTTGCGCAAGAGCTCTATAACGACACTATACTCAACCAGATTATTTGTTGATGGCCCTAGAAAAACACCACTTGAAGACACCAGTTGACCCTCAGGTGAATAAATGACCCAAGCGGCAGAATCCAAGTTCTGTGTATGATGACTAGCACCATCTATGAATCCTAAGTAAACTGAAGATTTCATTGACATCTGCCAACCAAGGGAAAACTCGATAAGAAATATGATGACATAAAGGAAAATATATGTATACACTAAGATACACTAGTTTACAAAGAGTTATGCCCAAGCTTGGGGCTTAAGCATAATATATTTTCAAGTAGAGCCCATTTCTAGGCTGAACCAGCATATTCCCTTCATAATATTCCAAATCATAGGATCTTTTATCTAAAATACACTGCACGATATAAGGACTGTGCCACATGGGGTTGAAGTTTCTTGCCCCCAATGGTTCTTTGGCTTGATCATACAAGATGAACAATTCACCCTCAATGTATTGTTAATGATATACATACGTATCATACTGGACCTTAACACATCATTTATTCTCTTCGATAACGGTAGAGGCATCTCGAAGCTGCTCATCTAGGGCTCTAGGTGTATGAGGCATTCTTCAAGATCATAAGAGTCAGGTAGGAGCTTAATTTTCAGTCTAAGCGAATGGATTTCACATTTAATGTGAAGGATCAACTCCACACCATGTACTAACTGAAAAGGAGAAAAAATGGTTGAAGTCTTAACCGAGGTTCGATATTCCCAAAGCACGGGGTAAAGCATTAAATGTCAATTATATTTTCTCTGGGTGACAACTTTTTACAAAATGGTCTTGAGAGATTTGTTCATAGCCTCTACTTGTCCATTTGACCGGGGATAGTATAGGGAATAATGACCATGTTTAAACCCCAGTTTCGATGCTAAATATTTCATCATTTCATTATGAAATTGATTTCCATGATCAGTGACAATCCCCCTCGAGATTCTGAACCAGGTTATAATTTGATTGAACAAGAAAAATATTGCAGTATTACCATTGGATTTAATTGTAGGCATGGCCTCTGCCCATTTAGTAAAGTAGTATATGACCACAATAATATGATGATGCCCCCTATTTGATGTTGGGTTGCAGTCCACAAATTCCACCCCCCACTTGGTGAAGGGAACGATGGTGATGAATGGGTGAAAAGGGTATGGATGTGAGCACATTTTCCAAGTGAACACCTGGAAAGGGTTACACTTCTTGACCGCTTCATCACAATCTTTAAAAATTGATGGCCAAAAATAACCAGCTCGTAAAATTTTATGGGTTTTCGCAAGCCCAGATAGATGACCACCACAAGCCTCACTATGAAAGTCATTAAGAACAGACTTAGCTTCCTCCTGATTCAAGCAATGACGCAAGATATTATCTACACTTCAACAATGCAAAGTTTCAATGATGATAAGGTAATATTTATCTTGATGTCATATACATCATCGATCGTCTCATGAAAGATGCTGAGAGAACTTCAAAGTTTGAAGATAGATCAAAATATCTCCATACTAGGGGTCCGAAGACAAGATAAGAAAAATGTGTTCATCCACGAATGAATCAACATGGATAATGTCCTCATCTAGTTTATGGAAGTTTGATATCAACTCGAAAAAAAATAGTGATTTCTTAGATTTTTCCGAAGCTAAATCGAGGTCAAACTCTTGCAAATTGATAATCCGATTATTATATTTCCCCCCTATGATATGACAGGTAAGGATGTATTGAAATGTATTGACATCAAAAACTATGATAGTTTTTCAAAGCAATATATAATGTCGTAATATTTGAACCGCATGTACGACAACCAAGGATAGCTTATCAATGTGAGAGTATTTAAGCTCAGGACCGATTAAATTTCAACTAAGATAGTAGAAAACATGCTCATGGAGCTCAACATCTTCTTGAACTAGAACCATACCAATCATCCCTTCGGATATAGCGATATAAAGAAAATAATCTCTACTATAGTACGGAGGCTTCAACAGAGGCATTGATACCAAGGATTTCTTAAGAGAATCAAAGGATTCATGGGCTCGCTCATCCAATATAAATGGAGTGTCCTTTTTCAAAAGACGCATGAAACCCTTAGTTATATTAGCATAGTTCACTATAAATCGACACAGGAAGTTATCCTTGGCTTGTAAACCCTGAAGTTGAGGGATGTTGCACGGGGGAGGAAATCGAAGAATTTCCGCAACCTTCATAGGATCCACCAAGATCTCATTCTCAAAGACTAATAATCCTAAGAGATGTCTATACCTAACACAAAAGATGCACTTGTGAGGGTTTAAAAGGATGCAATAATAACAACATCTCTCAAATACTAGTTGAAGGTGAGTTGAATGATCTAATCTCTTGTGAGAGTGAGCAGCGAGATCATCGAGGTAACCTTCAAAAATGTGTTTGAGATCATGAAAATAAAATTTTATGGTGCACTAGAAGGTTGCTCCGGCATTTTTAAGGTTGAAAGGCATTTTCCGGTATGCAAAAGTACCCTAAGGAAAAATATTTTTTTTCTTATGTTGATCCTCGAGTTTGATCTGCATTTGATTGTATCATGAAAATTCATCTATAAAAGAAAATAACTTGCTTCCCACACACTCATTGATAATATGATCAATGAAAGGTGTCGGGAAGTTATCTTTAGGACAAGCTTTATTCAAGTCATGAAAATCCATACACACATGGATGGTTCCTTATTTCTTTTTCATAGGTATAGGAATGGACACCCATTCGATAAAAGGAACTGGGTAGATGAAACCAACATTAAGCAGTTTCTCCACCTCTGCCTTAATAGCATGGGAATTCCTGGGATTGATAGCTCTAAGACGTTGTCTAATAGGTCGAGCATCCGGATAAGTCTTGATTTCATGTTCAATAATGAGAGGGTCTATTCCTAGAATCTCTTCGTATGACCAAGAGAATACATCACAAAATTCTTTGAAGAGATCGGTGTAGATATGAATTTATTCAGGAAAATAATCTGCACCGATATATACATTTCTAATTTTACCAAGAACTCGATAGATGTCGGTCGTGATGGTAGGATAAATATTCACCATGTTTCCTTCGACATAAATGTCATGCGTATCTAGTGGAACTACGGCGTGACCAACCATCTCACTCAAGGTAGATATAAAATCGTCATGTTCAATCCTAACAAGCTCTGGGATGAAGTAAGAGCGATGATACATGTCATCCCATGACTTATCAATTCCATTCATGGCCTCTATGATGGCTTCATCTAAAGGTAAAGTATCATCAAGGAAATCATGTGAACAAGATGATGAGGTGGCCCATATGAGTTTGATAATAGGATCCTCATCATCCTTTTGTGAGGAGACAAGATATGGGTCAACAATAAAGTCAAGAACAACCTGATACGCTATATCTGTCATTGATAGTGGCATTTTAATCCCAGTGTGTGGCTGACCTTCACAAGACATGGTCAAGGAAGGTAAGGTCCAAGGATCATTGAAATACCAAGTACGGAAAGGAATGGACCTCATTGATGAAGAAGACCTATTGTACATGGAATAACTATGGTGAATTGGTGCCACGAAATCAAAGGTACCCATAAGGGAGGAATACATTTCGACACCAATATCATTAGTTTTCGGCTGAGAATTATCAATCACTGGGATCGAAGGTCCAACTGATGCATTGGGACTAGCATGCGCAAAGGATAAATGATCGATTGTCATGATTTTTCCCTCAAGAGGAAAACATAAATTGCAGAAAATGGACAACATGACTGTGGTCATGGCATAAGTCCAATTATGCCCTAGAAATAAATTATAGTGAATGGGTGCATCAACCACCTCGACATCCACCTCCATGGTCTTTCCACATAACTTGACCGGAAAGGTGAGAATAATTTTGTGGGGATGGAAAGAATGACCATCAAATGTGGTCAAGATTGTCGAATATTGAGTGAGGGTTGGAGAGCTAATGGATTTCCAACATGTTAGGGACATCACGCATGTTGCACCACCTTCATTAATAACATTACATTTGATGGTATACTTCAAGTAATCCACATGTATTTGAAAGGCCAAGTGGTAAGGAAAGTGAGGTTGAACATCTATAGCGTCAAACTTGATAACCTTAGAGCCACACACGGCTAGAGCCACATGTGTTGTTTGACCCTTATCTGACTCAGGATACCTGCAGAATAACACCTGCAAGCAACCTATGTGGATAACTATGTCAAGAAACTAAAGCCACCATGATATAACCAATGCGCAGGAGAAAAATCGCAATTCAAGTCCACCATATGGACATGGTAACAAAGCCTGAAATATTGAAAGCATCATCTCTCATAGAGGTAAAGGTACTAGAAAGACCCCCATATACGAATAGATCCCCAGAAATATCCCTGATGCTAAGAAAGTATTAGACAACTATCTATGCAACCAACTTTGCATTGATCGGGTATATCAACCACTAAATCGTAAAAGTTCATGTTAATGTGGAAATGTGGTATTTTAGATGAACCTCCCCCTTCACCTGAAAAACCACATTTGCATCATCATCCTAGCATATCTAGCATACCAGTACAACCACATGTCTCCTTACCACTTGAGGTCCCATTCAATGATGGATTGAATGATGTTGTAAATCCTCCCCAAGTTCATGTTAATGGATGGCCCACAATGTATTTTACATTACATCCTCCTCCACCTAAGGAGCCTTCCCATCACATTGAATCCATGACATATCATGTTCATTCAACTTAGCCACTAAAAAGACTTAACTCCCTTGCTCAAGAATCCAATCCTTCTAAACGGAAACAATTGGCCAATTATGCTAAGTTTGATCAATCTGAAGCATCCTCACACTTAATCATATCACATTCCCAACACCCTGAACATGAAGACAAACACATCCCTTTTGGAGATATGCAACCAGATACATAATCAATTAAAGGTAATATTCCCATAAAGGTAGATTCACATATGCCCAAGTTGTCTGAGTCTAAGGAAAGTGGACAAAGGTGGACTACCTCACATAAAAAATATAATTTCTAATTGTATCATGTTATTTTACTTTGGCTTCACTATTGGGAAAGAATTTACTTTTTTTGGACATCTTGTTGACTTACTTACTTTGGGCATGTACATGCATATATACTTGGTATTTGGGAGTCACAATTATGTTTGGAAATATTTGATGTGTGAGTTGATCGGGATATGTGTATATAATGATGTTTTGATGACATTGATACATATTTGTTGATGGAGGAACAAGGGGATATTCTAAAAATTAAAAAATAGAGTTGATTAAGGGGTCCCCGCCTATTAGTTAATATTTATTATACTCTTATCATTATTTATTAATATTTAATTACGAGTTGTCCCTATCTACTAAAAGTTATTTAAATAACTTAACTAAAACTAGTCGGAACTACTCAAAAGTACTTTTGGAGAATAAAAGGAGAACATGAGGGACAAGCAAGAGGGGGAGAGAGATAGAATCACAAAATCTGATAAGTTTTTCTCTTACTGTAGAGTGAGATCACATTACTACTTCATTCATTTCTAAAAAACTTAAAAACTAATAAACTATTGTTAATAGTAGGTTGCTACTGAAGGTGGAAATAAGAAGGACCAAGAAGCATCGATAGCTGACATGCTTCAAAAGGTTGATCATCTATTTTTTATAGTCCGCAAATTCTCATTGGATTTCTAAATTGATTTTCAGTGCTAATTAGGAATTTTTTGTAGAGTCAAGACAATGGCATATTGTGGCTTGGTTATCCCGTTGTTCTTAGTCTTTGTTTTACTTATAAGACACTAGTCATGTCCGTGTGATGTAACATTCCACCTCTAACGTCTATGTCTTATTTTGATCCATACCCATTCTGGGGTATGAAATAATGTTTTTGGTTGTATTTCAAAACTAAATTAATAAAGTGATTTGATTCCTTTGGAGTCTCATTTTGGACTATATGTGTAATCCTTATTTTAGATTTTGTGTTATAGGATTGTTCATAAAATTGTTATAAATTTCAATTATAAAAATTTATTTATTTATTTATCAAAACACAACATAAAAAACATCATTAGGCCCAAGAACATGTTTCTTGAGGACTAATTAACATTTAAAAAAAAGGATATAAACATAGGGTCTCAGTTTCTTCAGGATGAACTAGGTTCTAACTATAATATTACCAACATACCCTTCTACCATCGGCCCTCCTGGATACCAGAAGGCAACACAACACATAGAGTACACTATGCAGTCTCACTCAAGATGGCTTCTATGGGTGGTCCCAAGACTCAGATGTCTGCAATACTGGAATGGGATGTGTATTTCTCAGAGGCATTTAACCTACTTATTGTTAACCTTCAACCCCTCATTAGATATTATTCCAGACCACTATCACAAATATTCTAATAAGACTTTATTAACCATTATAGCAACATGTATTCAATGATATGTATTCATCTACTGTAACATAAGATTCAGATCTAAACACTAGCTATGACATTCATTTACTTAGTGCTATTCTAGAGATTCCATGAGTTTTTTATTAGTGTGCAGTAATATAACCTTTATCAATCTGCATATTCATCATAAATATTGTTAACTCAAACATAACAGTAAGCAATGAAAACATTCATACACATGACATAGATATACCATGTTTCACCTCCCCTGGGGCTACGTCTACAACAATTTGTCTCTTTGGATCTTTATTCATCTTCATGCAAATTCTAGTGCTTTTCACTGTACATTCCTTCCTGCATTACAACCAATATCCACATATCGAAATATTCCTCCTTTAGTCTGAGAACCTCTCATCAAAACACTAACAGTAACGACAACAACAACAACCAACTAACTAACTCCTTCATAGTCCTAATACATTATACTTATACAAAACTAGGGCAAATCCCTTACAAAAACCCTAACCATAATTAGGTTATGTTTTTCCTCTTTCCTCTTGACTTAATATTGGCTATTCCACGATCCAATCATTCTCCATGTCGGTTCTTGTCCAATTTCCAAATGCTCCACAACAGTTTGTCCACTTTCTCGGCATGGGTTTTCACTTATTTACAATGATTATTTTCCTACAATTATGGTGTGCTTCGCCATTTTCCACCACTGCTTTGATTCCTTAAAAACATCTTCTATTTTCCCCAAAATTGGTCTGTGCTAATAGGCCCCCAACACTGGCATCATGACTCATCCCAAGTCACTCACAGACTCCAACATATTTCACTTCATGTGCCAGTGCTTCATACATATTTGTTATACGTTGGCATTGCTCCTAAGCTTGGATTCTCTTCTCTTTTATGAATTCTACCATCTGCGAGATGAATGGAGGTCTCAATATTTCTTTCCCCTCCAAGTCTATTTTCTCAATGCTCAATTTTGCTGTGTCAATTTCCACAACCAATGGCTCTCCCTTTTCCTGCATGGGCTCCAACTGAGCCTGTCTTGCAATTTTTTGCACCTACACCTATTTTTCCTCTGTGTGTAGGCTCTTCATCTTTGTAGTTGTCTTTATATTTTCTAGAAGTGACATTGTCTTATGTCGTTGCTTTACATATGCAATTGTTGTATGGATTTTATATTCCCTTCCCTCCATCTCTTGCAAGCTCCCATATTCTAAGAGTTGTGTCCAAAACTGGGCACTCTTTTCCAACAACTCTATCATTCTATGTATGTTACGTGCTATGTTATGTATAGATGTTTTTTCATATTTCTCTCTTTGCGCTCTGACTTCTGGAGTAGTAGTGGGTACTGAACGCTCCTCCAACTCCTTAATATGGTCCTTGTACTACTCCAAGGCCTATGCTATTTTCCTCATCTTCTCTTCCAAAAATTCTCCCTGTGATTCTACGTTGTCTAATATGGCTTGAAATACTACACTTATCTATTTCTTCGTATCCTCCAATCTATTCTACATTATCTTCTTCACCTATCCTTATTGGTTGATTGTTTCCTTTAGTGTGATATTTTCCTCTTGCGCTATTTGTAAATTTGTCACATCATACCTTGCCCTGGACTGAATTTATTACGCAAAACTAATTTGTGATTTGTAGAGCGCCTTTGTCAGGATCTTGGGAAACTCCAAGTCCAATGTATTGATTTCTTTCAGGGTCCTCTGTGCTTCCTCCTCATCGATGAAAAACATCTTAGGGGTTATGATAAAATCGACACTCCCCTGCATTGTACTTTGAATTGTTTCTCCAATAGGAACTCCTTCCTTAGTTTGTGTTGGTTTTTCATTTGATGAGTGCTCTACCTTGATCCTCGAATTATCCAATGCATTTTTCACTTCCTATACTTGCTCCAGAATCGAATCCCTATGATTCTCATCATTCTCCCAAACCTCAAATAGGCGATCTTGAACGGTTGTGGCTATTAGTTCCACATCATTTGTTGTCAGTGATGTTTCCAGTGGTTTTCTATGGGCCTTCACCTTCTTCCTAGAGCCACTTTCTTTCTACCATGTCCTATTCCTTTGGGAATATAATGGATCATATGCCTCAGGCATCTGTGTATCCTTGCATGTTTCCTGCGCAATGTCTTCCTCCATAGGTATATCTTTTGTTTCCATTCTTACTTCCTCTGTGCAGACATGTTTTGTTGTACCTCTTGGTTCCTGATTTGTGCACGGTGGAGCTCGTGTAGAAACACCCTGTGGTTTCCTTTGCATTCTAATTTTCTTTTGGATTGAGTTGCCTCCCCCCACTTGGCCCTGTGCAACATTCTTATTTTTCTTGTTGGCACCATTTCTTCATATATGTTGCACAGGGATTGTTCTCTCATGCGTCTAAGTCTGTATTGTTTGCGTTGTTCTTGGAATCACTGGGAATTTCCACTCCTCAGGCCACTCTTGGACCTCCATATGTATGTCTTGCATCGTCACAAAATAACTTAGTTTTAGCCACTCCTTGGTTGGGTTCCTCTTTGCCTGCAACCACATGCTATGGCGTGATGCTTGAAAATTTTCTATCTGTCCAAACTCCTGGACAGTCTCTGGGGAAATCCTCCATGTGTCAACTACATGGTTCTACATCTCCAACAGGTATAGAGCGAATACATCTCTATTTATTTTATTTTCCTTTGGGTTTCTTGTGCTTCTAAGATATGTGTAGCGTGTTTCATCGCACTTTCCTATCCTCTATAGGAACATGTTATATGTCAATTCTTTCCATCCTACCTATGCAATGAGGAAGAGTAACCACCAATAGTGGAACTCACAGCCCCAACATTGTGTGTCCTTGCAATCCTCCAAGAAATAATTATGCAGATAAAGGGCCCAACACATCGAGTTCCCCTTAGCACACTACGCTATAGCTGCTACCACTCTTGTTGGTACTTCCTCCTTTCTGCACTTTCACATTAACTTGCACCCCAACAACCTGGTAGAGAATCTCATCGCAGGATCATTTATGTCGTTGATCATGATTCCAGTATTTCCTCTCTATGTGCCATACTTTTCCTTTATTTCATCAGAGATGGACTTTTCTTTAGTTTTATCCTCTAAGTATTGCTCTAGCTTCTCCCCATCCATGGGTAGCCCAGTGATAGTTGTGATCAAGTCCACATTGATAGGAACTGGCCTATCCATCCACAAAATTCCTTCATTCACCCTTGCTAGGAGTTGCTTCATACATCCATTGATTTTTTTTTCATGCCCAAAGTGCAGTATATCAAAAAAATTCATAATCCCTGTATTATAGAGCCCCAGGATCCACTGCGTAAGCTCCAATAGTGGTGCGCCTAATGGGCCCTCTCCTCTACTCTCCATATAGTTATGTTGCACCAAATATGGGAATTTGACTATGTTAGCCATGTCATGATTGAAGTATTCCATGGTGTCTACTCCTCCCACCATCTTATCATCTTCCTTTACTCCTTTTGGGATTTTTGGCATTACTATTGTCAATTATGCCTGTGTGCGTGATATTCCTTGTGCATTTCTCTCAGCTCGAGAATTATTCTTCCCTTGAAGGGAAAATGCCTCGACCTCTTGTATGCCTTGGTTCTCTATTTCATGCTCTTCTTCTAGATCTAGGCCCTACTACATTGAACCCTTTTTCCCCTAGATGCGTCAGATTAAGTTCTTTCTACATCCTCCTATGGCTACTCATCCTCCTATAATGGGTTTCGTTCCTCCTCAATTTGCATGGTATGTGGCTCATATTCCAGTGTATGTATTTCATCCACATCCATGACTATGGGCACATCTTGCATCCTTGTTTTTGTCACCCAAGAACTACTTCTCTTGTTTCTCCCGGTCCTACTCAGCACTCCAAATCTCGGTGGCGACATCCTGTTAAAATTTGAACTACTGACCAAAAATGTTAACTCGCTATTATAACTTCTCACTCTCTCGCACTCAACTCTCTCTCTACGTTCTTCTCCTAAGTAAAAAAAAACAATGACAACAATTCCCCCCTTTTCTAACTTTATAGTGGGACGACGAAATGACAGTTGTTTCACACTCACAGTTGTCACTTTTTCACTTTTTCATGCGTGCTCCACTTTTTATGCTTGTCACCTATTTTCTAGTGTCTAGTGTCTTCAACACTGGTTTTTCTGCAACACACTATTAATGCTAACAATTCTATTACATCAAAACCTCTAATATTCTCCTCTTCATACCTTTAAATCCCAATCATCCCTATTAATATTGCAAATCTTTGTCAATGAATTTTCTAAGATCTTGTTAAAATCTTCTACTATACCATTTTCTTGGGGATGGTAGGGTGTGCTCTTATAATGATGTATCTCGAATTATTTTGTCATAGCTCTAATTGTACTATTAATAAAATGAGTTCCATGATCACTCAACAAATTTTTTAGGACATCCAAATATGGTTACCACGTTCTCAAAGAGAAACCGCGTTGTAGTTTATGCACTGCAATCCTTCATTGGGGCAACTTCTTCCCACCTGGTTAAGTATTCGGTCACAGTAATGATGTACCTGGATCATGACCTCCTTGCTGGTGGATTAATGGGTCCAATGAAATCCACAACCCATTTATCAAATACCTGTAAAGTTACTTGGGGCATAAGTGGCATTTCATCCCTTCTAGATGGTTTTTCCACCCTTTGATAGAAATCACCAGTCTAACATTATTCCTTTGCATCCTTATGCACTATAGGCCACCATAATATTGCACGCAACACCTTCTGTGTTGTATGATTTCCTGCATAGTTCCATCTAGCTATTCCTTCATGTGATTATGCTAGCACCATGGAGTGTTCATGCTCCATCACACATCTTCTTAGAATTCCATCTATTCCTAACTTGTATAAATGAATTGCAATCAGTTGATAGTCTGGAGTGCACACTACCAACTATTTTTTCATGCGATAGTAAATTCCTTGGGAGCCATTCCTATGCTCAAGAATCCAACAATGTCAGCAAAATAATCATGAGCAATCTAAACATAAAATAAGTTAGCATCAGGTAAATTCTCTTCCAAGTTCTTTGGATCCTCTCCATTAGTAATTCTTGATAGATGGTCTGATATTTCATTCAACTTCTCTAGTTTTACTATGATTTCAAAATCAATTTCCTGGAATAATAAAATCCATCTATATATCCTCCCCCCAACACTAGCTTGTTAACTAGGTACTTCAAGGAAGAATGATCCATAAGCATATTAAAATGTTTCCCCAATCAATAATGTCTGAACTTTTGTAGGGAATATACCGTAGCCAGACCTTCCCTTTCTATAGTATTACAGTTGTGCTTAGACTCAGACAACTTTCTACTAGAAAAATATATTGGGTGATCAATGTCTCCTTCACCTATCTATGCCAAAACTGCTCCAAGTGAAATGGATGAAGTGTCCACATGCACATCAAATTATTTTTCCCAATCTGGAAAGCTCAAAATTGGTGTTGTCACCATCTTATCTTTTTGTATTTCCAAGCTCTCTTGGCATTCATCATTCCACTAAATCTTGATGTCTTTCTTTACTGACTTCTCCATGGGAGAAGTAATTTTTGCATAGCCCTTTATGAACTTCTTGTAGTACCCTATGTGGCCCAATATTTACCTTTTTAATCTTCATAGGTGCAGTGACCTCTTCTAATTGTAATAGGGGTCCTTTCAAGCCTCTTTCTCCTTCCCCTTCTAATATTTGTATATCATGTGGTTTGTCTTCTACTTCCTCATCCTTTGCGACCCGATAACAATAAACTAATTGTTCAAGTGTTTGTCTTATGTAATCTTTTTCTACTGTCGCTATATCTACCCCATATTATTCAAATATCTTCCTTTTGATCCTCTATAATTCCATATCCACCCATGTGTTCTCACTTTCGAATGCAAAGGTCCTAATAAAGTTGTATTGTATTGTGCCCCAACTCATAGTTTCTCTACATAGTTCATGGTCCTTGTACCAATTGCTTGGTATTCCTTCTAATGTATGAATAAATTAATGCATCCATTCCCCTGGTGGTACCAATCTCCATTTAGTGACACAATCATTTATATGACGTCTTGGGTTCCATCTTCCATCATAATTCTGTACGGGTCTATCCTGTTGATTCCTACCAAATCTTATGTCCAGCAATTGCTTACACTGATACCAGTCCTGAATTACCTCCTTATTTTCACCCCACCATCATGCAGGTGTGTCTCTCAATACTATATAGAACACTAATAATCTTTGGTTTTCCGAAAATTCTGACTCAAACTCTATTAATAAGTTTTCTAAATTATCAGTAAATGTGGGAAACTGTCTTACTTTTCTACCAACCCATCTTACTATGCGTGTAATTTTGGCGCACCTCCTAGTAGAGACTTCCTGCAATCTTTGTTGCCAATTTTCTACTCTAGTATCTGAATCTGACATATCATAGTTAATACTCCTTCGACTGAGTACTCCATCTATAGTTGGATTCACATAGTCTTCCTCTCTCGCAGTATTCCTATACAACTGGTTCGCATCATCCTATAGAACATTTTCAAGCACATGTTCCACATATCTTTCACAATCCGAGAGATATAAAGGTGTTTCTACCCTAAATTTTGTATCTTCAAATATCATCTTTCTACTCTTTAAATTAATTATGGCCTGATTATCAAGACCCCAATCAATTCCCAATAGTGTTGGAAATGGTATAGACTCATCCACCATATCCATAACTTCAAAATTTGTTGTGGTGCATACACCATATAGATCAATTGTTGTATTCTTAAATCTACCTATGGGAGTCACTCTCTATTGGTTTTATAGCTTCAATTAGATATTGGAATACCCTAGTGTAGCTTCTCCCATTGTTTCCCAAGTCTTCTTTGGAAAAATATTGGCATTCAATCTGAACTCTCTGCTATTCATTTCGTTCTATGAGCTTGATTAATCTTCTTTGGTTCTATTCATACCCCTTCCTTTGTGATATATTTCTCAAGCATACTTTTAAACAAATCGATGGAATTCTTATCATTAAATAATTTAAAGCAAGATTCCAGGAAATTCTTTAAGTTACTTACATTCTCTGTTTTCTCTCCTTTGTAAGTATGGTCTAAATATTGAGGCATATAAAAAATAGGAGTATCATACCTATGCACAATTTTTGATGTGGAGGCTTCATTCTCCTTCAGGAACTCCTTCTTTTCTTCTTTGAAACTTTCCTTCTCCTTATTTGTATCAAACTATTGTTGTGTCTAAGTGTTCTTCTAAATCTAACACTGAGATTCCTTATTTTGATCCTATGCATCTTCTCCTGTCTTCACTCCTCCTCTAGTCACTATATTGATTTTCCTCCCAGGATCCCTTATATATGTAGCAATTCATTGAACATTCTAGTTATTTCGATTCCTCTTCTCCTGGATCTTCTTCATTAACTTCAATAAATTTTATGTCACATTATATGTTGTGTGAAAGTACATACATGTTGTTGGTTGAGGAAAATATATGGAATAGTTACCTTGTTGTTGACAATTATGGAAAATAATAGGCCCTCGGCCTCTTCCCATTCCTCCTCTTCCTTTGCCTCTAAATCCTCTTATGTCCCTCTGTGGGCCCATGTTTTGTTGATGATATTGTGGTTCATGGTTATACTGTGGAGGTTGTTGGAACTGTGGCACTACTTGAAATTGTTGTGCATTGCTAAACTATGGTGCAGTCTGTCCTATCATCAACTCAGCCTGCATCTTGTATGAATTTGAGGTTATTTCCTTCATTAACTCCAGATTTCTACAATTTTTTTCTTCATGTCCTACTGACTTACTAAAGTTACAAATAGTACTCTTTGGTTTTGTCTTGTACTTCTGCATCATAGGGTAGTGATAAGGATCATGCCCATCCGTCTTGCATATTTCACACCAAGGCCCTCCCGTAGGAAATCGATTTGGCAACCCTACTCCCAGATAAAGCGCAAATGTTGGGTACTCATTCTTGTGGTGTCCCTCTGATATGCAAAATGTACCCCACATTGCTTCTCTTTTCTCCCTTCTTTTATTCTGGTTTAATTGCACTGTCAAGTTCTTCAGGTCTTCCTTCAGCTCCTTTATAGATGGATCTTTCTTCTTATACTGATTCTCTTCTAATTACACCACTACTTGCAGTGCTTTTGCCTAGTTTTGAAATTTATGATGTCTCAATGGATATTTGAAATGTGGTAATAGAGAATTTATAAACAATTGTTTGTGCTACATGTCAAAAATGGGATACTTCAATTTACCTTTCAATGTATTGAACTTATGATCAATGTCCCATACAGACTCTCCTGTTTTTTGTCTAACCTCAATCATCTCATTCATAAAATGATCCTCTGATTTTGGCCTCTGAAACTCCGTGATCAATGCCTACTTTATCTCTGCTATTGTTTCAGGCGCACCCTATGGAATGTTTACTACTAGATTCATATACCAATCCAACGGGTGATTTATGAATGTTATTTCTAACTGCGCTACTTGTGTTTCCTCATCAATGATTATTTTTACTTCCCATATTCGTTCACACATGAATAGGTGATAATAAAGGTATTTTGTTTCATCCCCATCAAACTATGGTAATCTTATCATTGGATATACACCTACCATTGTTGAATGTGTTGTACCTATTACACATGGTACTACTATCGGTGTATTGTTGCTCGGACTTGAACTCCCACTGGTGTTGCTACTGGTACTTCCACTTGTACCACTACCTGTATTGTTGTTGGCACTTCCACTTGTACCCTCACTTCTATTTTTATCTCCTAATTTCCTTTGACCGTCAGTCACTGGTTCTCTAAACAATTCTTTCTTTGTTGATGTGTTAATCGTACATGGGGTTGTAGGTTCTACACTGATTCATATCTAGACAGGGGTATCTTCTTCCTCATTAGATAACGCTTCTCTATTATTTATTTCATAAGTGGCATGAAGTATTTATTCAATGTGATCCACAACACGAAGATCATCTACCTCTTATTCATCACTTTCCAAGCCTTCCCTCTCAGCTACTGCTCTTTTCTTCCTATTAAGCTTATATTGGTAGGGTCTTCCATTGCACGTCATTCCTACCTTCTACATAATTTATTGGATCTCCTCTTGATCCATCATAATGGGATCTTTTTATTTACTGTGCTCTTCTCTATCCATTTCCCCCTCCATCTCAGACATTCCTCAGGTTTCCCCTAACTCTCCCATGCACGCAAGGTAGTTTTGTTGTCTAATTCTATAGTTGATACCCCTTTATCATGCAATAATCTCTTGATCAAAGTGTACAATGATCTGATGTACCTTCCCCTTGGGCCCTTAAGAAACTCCTGCTCTGCTATACTATAAGAATTTGATGTATCTACTGCAAAATCAGTAATATACACGACTACAATGTTGTCTAGCCAGAAATCTACTGCTTGCGTAAATTTGTTATTTACCTTTTTCAACTGTGTGATATTCTCTTCTATCCACTCTACTGATATAAATATATTTTTTGGATGGGTACCTTTCAACCATGTTATCTACCCCTGCAATAGCATGGGAAAATCACTAAAGAAACTCTCGTGTAATTCATTGAATACATATCTCTCCAAATACTGTCTTGTCTTAAACCTAGAGCTTTTATTATCTTTGTGGGAAAATTCTAGTTCTTGAACTGTCAACTATCTTTCAATCTCTACTTTTGTGGGGTTCCAACCTAAAAACATCCCCTTTCTTAAACCCTTTCACTATGCTATGTGATACACCTCTCTTGATCTAATCTTTTGAGTTCCAATCGGCAACATAACCATTGTTGGTTGCTTTGGGTTGACCCAGGTTCTAACTATAATATTACCAATATAATCTTCTACCATTGGCCCTCCTGGATACTAGAAGGAAACACAGTGCACAAAGTGCACTATGCAATCTTACCCAAGATGGATTCTATGGGTGGTCGCAAGACTCAGATGCCTGCAACCCTGGGATGGGATGTGTATTTCTCAGAGGCATTTAACCTACTTACTTTTAACCTTCAATCCCTCATTAGATCTTGTTCCATAGAATTTTCACAACTATCCTAATAGGAAATCATTAACCTAGAAACATGTATTCAATGATAGGTATTCATCTACTGTAACATAATATTCAGATCTAAACACTAGCTATGACATTCATTTACTTAGTGTTATTATGCAGATTCCATGAGTTTTTTCTTAGTGCACAATATTATAACCTCTATCAAAAAACATATTATTCATAAATATTTTTAACTCAAGCATAATAGTAAGCAATGAAAACATTCATACACATGACACATATATACAGTGGCTCACCCCCCCCTGGGGATACGTCCACGGACATTTGTCTCTTTGGATGTTTATTCATCTTCATGCAAAATCTAGTGTTGTGCACTGTACATTCCTTCCTTCATTACAACCGCTCTTCATAGATTGCAATAGTCCTCCCTTAGTATTAGAACCTCTCATAGAAATCCTAACAGTAACGACAACAACAACAAAGAATTGACTAACTCCTTCATAGTCCTAATACATTCTACTTATACAAAATTGGGGCAAAGCCATTACAAAAACCCTAACCCTAAGTAGGTTAGGTTTTTCATCTTTCCTCTTGACTTAATCTTGACTGTTCCATGATCCAACTTTTCTCCATGTCGACATTTTTCCACTTTCCAACTACTTCGCAATAGTTTTTCCACTTTCTAACTGCTCTTCTCGGCATAGGTTTTCCCTTATTTATGGCGTTTCTTTTCCTCTATTTTCGGTGCATTCCCCTATTTTCCGGTACTGGTTTGATTCCTTCCAAACTTATTTGATTTTCCCCAAAATTGGTCTATGCCAACATAGGGTAACAATCCTACCTATCTTACTTTATCCCAACAAGATTTAAAAATTTTGGTACAAGTATAGTCAATCCTTTTCATCAACAAAGACCAAGCCGATATACATATACAAATTATACATCATAATATTCAAAAAACATAATTTTGCAATTTTTTATCCTCCAATTGTAGTTCCAACTATAATCTCTTGTTCCTCTCAACCTCATCACCCAAGGAATGTGGACCCTTCATTTCTCTTAGTCCATCACGTTACACCATTCTTTTATCATGGTTGTCATCATAGGTGAGCAAAAACTTTGAGATCTGGTTCCAGAACTCTATCTTCTCAAAATGGAATCTTGCATTTTTAACTTCGGTTTTCTCCAAAATTGTCAAAAAATTGCAGGTATTCCTCCCACACAGTTTCTTCATTCTCCCTTATCACGTCTTCAGAACTATAGAATGTCCATTGAACCTTTACCATATCGATATATTTGTTCCTGATCATTTTGAATTTCCAATCCAGGATGTGTGCTAGTTCCACCCAAAAATCCCCTTCATGCTCCACATGGATCACAGTCCAATCAAATATGTGCTTAGGGTGAAACATATATTTATTTAATAATGACACATGAAATACATTATGCACTCTCATGGATGCAAGCAATGATAGCATATATGCAACTGAGCCTATAATTTCTAAGATCTCAAAAGGCCCACAGTATCTTGCTATCAAATTTCAGTAGCAACCCAATCTTAGCAAACTTCTTTTCTCTTTCACTTTTATAAATACATGTTCTCCCACTTTAAAATATTTAAAAACCATGTTCTTGTCTGTATAAATTTTTTCCCTATCCTAGGAAACTTTTAAATTCTTACCGATATTTTTCATCTATTCTTCCATTTCCTTGAACAAATATTTCCCAATCACAACTCTGTCTGCTAGGTTATCCCAACTCACTAGTGTGTTACACTTTCTGCCATGCAATGCTTCAAATGGGCTCATTTTTAATGAGGATTGATACCCAATATTGTAAGTAAATTCCACTAAGTGGATATAATCCTCCCACTTTGATGGTTGGTCCATCACACACATTCTAAGGATGTCTTAACTCTCTATTTTCCCATATGATTCTGGGTGATATGATGTATTGATATTTAAATTTGTCCCAAATCATTTGAAAAAACCTTAGAGGTAAACTTGGTATGTGTTATCACATAGAGTTGTGGGGGGAATCAAAAGTCATGTTAGTCTTTTTCTTTGGATCTTGTGTTTGTGTCCTGGGTCGAGTTTTAGCCATCATAGCAAGGAGTGTTAGTTTTCATCAATCACTTCCTTCTAATCACCATCATCACCTTGAAATTTCAACTCCATAAGTTGTGTGAAGTATCTCTAGCTATTATTTTACATGTTCATGATGTCAAATTAGTTTTTGGTTTGGTGCTACAAACTCCACTGCAAACGGGTTGCAGAGGATAGTTGGTGGTTAGACAACTTGTATACGTCCCTATGCAAATATGAAGGTATCAACATTCAAATCCAGGTTACCAGGTACTCTATGAAATTTTACGCCTTGATTTAAGGTCTAGAAAAGGTTGAGTGGTTTTTTTTGGTGGTGTTGTGAACTGATGATTGGCGTTGTGAACTGTCTTGAATGAGGGTTGGAGGTTAGGCATCTTGTAGGCATCTTGGTGCAAATCTGAAATTACCAGAATCAATCTCATATACATCAGGTACTCCATGATATATTGTGTCTTGATAGGATGTCAGGAAAGGAGTGTGGCCACTTTTTTTCTCTTGGCACTATGAACTGTCACATGCACTGTGAACTCACTGATAGGGGCGTTGTGAACTCATTTCTTGTAGCAGATGGATCTAAATATTTTATCATAACTCCAAAAATGTGATGTGGGTTTTTTCTGAAATGTTTTTTGGAGGATAATGATAATGTCATTGACTTGCTTCCCAAATTGCAGCCTGATCCAGTTTGTCATTCGAGAGATATAATTAAAACACCAGTGCGTTGCAAGTGGCACTGCAAACTCTTTGTTTTGCATAGTTGTCAAACATTCGCCTTGTTTGACCGTTTCCACCTGTCAAGGAGGGTTCAAAATAATTATCAGATATCATTTATATGGTAAGAGACACCTACACCTAAGTTTTACCTCCATTAAATACCTCATGCAGTGAGTTGGAAACAATTTATTAATGACTTCCAAAAATTTCCTGAAAATTAGCAGTTTGTTGGATTCTTGTCTCTTTGATTGTTGTCACCTATCTCCAAGGTCTAGAATCCTATGCAAGAGGGGGGATTCCAATTGTAAATATTTCATTGATAGCCTAGGATATAAGAGAGGAATTATAAATCATTAAGGGGGTTGGAATGAATGTACAAAGGTGCATACTATAGACTGTTAGACAACAATGTTTTTCTCTAGTTGTATGTATCAAGACTTGGGATATTTTTTGGATAATAGAAGTCTATATTTATTTCATCTCATTTCTTATCTGATTTTGTTTGTAGTCTATTGAAGGTTTTAGTCGACTAGCTTGTGGTTTATTTTAGTTAATGATCAATTGTGATAAATTTGCAAACTTATCAGAATTTATACTTATTTGATATAAGAGGTTCTTTTTTTTAGATTTTCATTCTCACAGGTGTGTCACTGCCTGTTGTAGATGATAAGAAATATTTACTCTTATTTTAAGTCTTCCATATGCTCATTTTGATATCTAAACTTGGACTAAAGTTATTCAAACCCCCATTTGCTTGTATGTATTGCATCGAGTAAAACTGTGAGTGACATCACCTTTCGAGTTTTCCTCATTCATTTTCAATCACTTTATAAATCTGTATTTTTAACTTTGATGGGTAGTGGGCTTACACTCCTAGTAGTCAGAGTGTGACTCCCATGTGCTATGATTCATGGCATCGTTTCCGAGGAGCGGAGTATGAAGCAAGATTCCCTGGGAGAATGACATAGATCCAACTCTTGATGGTAGACAATAGAGGGACACAAAAATTGACTGTGATAATCTACCTGTCGACTCCACAATCAAAGACTCCACTGGAGGAAGGATCCTGCTAATAAAAAGGTGAAAATATGGAAGGGACAATCCAAGTATCAATTCATTAGTTTTCTCCATGAACTTTTGTTGTTTTTCATCAGTTCATTCTTGTCTTTCCCTTTACATCTAAGAAGGATTATCCTTTTCTTTGTTTACTCTGATGATCATCAACATTCATTTATATATCCTTCCTTGTAATAAGAAGGTATCCATTCAACATGTGTTGTAGATGTTGATCATGTCTCCTGACCTCAGCCTATTGAGAAGAATGAGGTTTATATCTCAATCCTTCCTAAACATGCTCAGCCTTGTAATCATGATGATGATTAAAATGATTCATTATCTTCTCAGATCTTATCACCTACTACTATCATTGTTGAGACTTGCAATCAACTTGTTAAACCTCATTCTCAGCCCACTACTGTCCAAACTAGAATCAGAGAGAAAATGTTTAGACCTTTAAGAGTACTATATCATGTTCATCCTTACCCTCTTAGTTTCTTTGAGTATCTTCCTCGTTTTTCTGGAGAGGGTCATATTTCTTTCGAGAAGCATTTGGGAACCTTTGAGAACTTTGTTGATCAGTTTGAGATAGTACATGAAGATATTACCATGAGGTTGTGTTCCAAATCCTTGTTTGGGGATGTTGTTTTGTGGTTTAAGGGTTTGGGAGTTGATTATGTTGGTTCTTGGATTGAGTTGCGTAATGCATTTTTAAAGTATTGGGGTGAGAATAAGTCCATTGGTCAATACTTGGCTGATTTTAATGTTTTGAGGAGAGGGGAGAAAGAAGCTATGGATGTCTTCAACATAAGATTTTACAATTTTTATCATAGCATTCCATTGGAAATCTGGCCTTCCGAGACTGTTTCCATGGTGTATTATGTAGCACCTCAACATTTGTATCTTGTCCTTCTCCTGAGAGAAAGGAAATCCTCATCATTAAGACAATTGTTTGAATATGTAGAGGAAGTCGAGGAGAACATTTGAGATTGCAAAAGGATTTGAGATCAAGTTTACCTTGAAAATATGCATGCACATGAACCTCAAGAAGAATGTGAGTATAATTCAGATTTGGGACAACAAGAAGAATGTGAGTATAATTCATATTTTGGAAAGCAAGAAGAATGTGAGTATAATTCATATTTGGGACATCATTGACAATTTTTTTAGATTTTTCTATGGATCAGGATGTACATCATGCTTATGATCAGTTTCCAAATCATTTTGAGCATGCATTAAAATATGACTATATAGATAACTATATATTCTTAGTTGGTCATAATCAAGATTCTTTAAATCATGTTATACAATTATCATATGACGATTTTTATGAAGATGAAATTGTCATTCTTGATGATCAAGAGTTTCTCACGAAAGAACAGGAAGGTCATCTATTTTCAGGCAATGGGGAATGTATGCATGGGCAGTTATCTTTTCTGAATCACCATGTTTATGATCTTAGTTTTGAGGATCTAGTAGCATCTTTATTGGAGTCATATCTTTCAGATTCTCTGATAATTTCATATTTCATTATTTCACTGGTCTTTGTAGATGAGTATGATTTTCTGAAGAAGTTTATGTCGTTGTTGTTATATTTTTGTTATTGCTTATTGATCAGTGGAAGAGATGGGATTCTTTTAGTACTAAAGTTATTTGAATGGTTGTTGTGGAAATTTTCATTTACTTCAGCAAGTTGTAGATCTAGTTAAAGGTAGGATAGTGTAGGAAATAAGCTCACTTCCCAAGCATTTGTTTTTCTTCATCTTGCACAATGTGATTAGATTTGCAGTATGAGGTTTGTTTGCAGCATTTTTATTATTTTTCTTGAATAAGGGGCTTATTTTTTCAGTGTTACAGAGGTTGTTTGCAAAGATGACTCAATAGCCCATGGATAAGGCCATTGGAACTACATGTTCTTGGCATCTCATAGGGAGCATACCATCCCCTGTGGAACCAAATATTATCGCATAGAGTTGTGGGGGGAGTCAAAAGTCATTTTAGTCTATTTCTTTGGATCTTATGGTTGTGTCTTTGGTCGAGTTTTAGTCATTATGACAATGAGTGTTATTTTTCATTAGTCACATCCTTCTAATCACCATCATCACCTTGAAATTTCAGTTCCATAAGTTGTGTAAAGTATCTCTAGTTATTTTACTCGTTCATGTTGTCAAATTGGTTTGTGGTTTGGTGCTGCAAACTCTGTTGTGAACTGGTTGCAGAGGATAGTTGGTGGTTAGACCACTTGTAGGCATCCCTATGCAAATATCAAGGTATTATCATTCATCTCTAGGTTATCGGGTACTCTATGAACTTTTCCACCTTGATTTAAGGTCTGGAAAGGGCTGAGTGGATGTTTCTCTTTGTGGCACTGTGAACTGATGATTGGTGCTATGAACTGTCTTGGATGAGCGTTGGATGTTAGGAAACTTGCAGGCATTTGGGTGCAAATATGAAATTACCAGCATCAACCTCATAGCCATCAGGTACTCCATGTGATGTTTTGTCTTTTTTGGAGGTCAGGAAAGGAGTGTAGCTGTTTGTTTTCTCTTGGCCCTACGAACTGTCACTGATGCTGTGAACATGTTGATAGAGGTGTTGTAAACTCATTTTCTGTAGCAGATGTGTCTAAAGATTTGATCATAACTCAAAAATGTTGATGTGGATTTTTTCTAAAATGTTTTGTGGAGGATAATGATAATGTCATTGACTTGTTGTCCAAATTTCATCTTGACCCAGTTTGGAATTTGAGAGATTAAATTAAAACACCATTTCACTGCAAGTGGCACTGCAAACTTTGTGTTTTGCATAGTTGTTGAATATTCTCCTTGTTTGAATGTTACCACTTATCAAATATGGTTTGAACGACTTCTCAAAGATCAGTTGTATGCTAAGGGACACTTGCACCTAAGTTTTAGCTCCATTAAAGACCTCATGCAGTGAGTTGGAAACAATTTATTAATGTCTTCCAACAATTTCCTGAAAATTAGCATTTTTTTGGATTCTTGTCTCTTTGACTATTGTCACCTATCTCCAAGGTCTAGAATCTTATGCAATAGGGGGGATTTGAATTGTAAATATTTCATTGATAGAATAGGATATAAGAGAGGCATTAGAAATCATTGAGGGGGTTGGAATGAATGTTTAAAGGATCATATTGTAGACTGTTAGACAAAAATGTTTTTCTCTGATTGTATGTATCAAGACTTGGGATATTTTTGGATAATAGAAGTCTATATTTATTTCATCTCATTTCTTATTTGATTATGGTTGTAGTCTATTGAATTTTTTAGTAGACTAGCTTGTGGTTTATTTCAGTTGATGATCAATTGTTATAAATTTGCAAACTTATCAGAATTTATATTTATTTGATTATAAGAGGTTCTTGTTTTCATAGTTTCATTCTCACATGTGTGTCACTACCTTTTGTAGATGATAGTCATGATTTACTCTTCTTTTAAGTCTTCCATATGCTCATTTTGATATCTAAACTTGGACTATAGTTATTCAAAACCCTATTTGCTTGTATGTATTGCATAGATTAAAATTGTGAGTGACATCACCTTTCAAGTTTTCCTAATTCATTTGTGATCACTTTATAAATATGTATTTTGAACTTTGATGGGTATTGATCTTACACTCCTAGCAGTTAGATTATGAATCCCATGTGTTAATTTTCTGATGTGCAGCTCAAATGCCTCTAATCTACAGGATGTTATGACTCCATGCCCAATGGAATGCCTCTGCAAACAATTTGTTTCTCTTTTTCTTTATATTTATTACTTATCCCCCAACCATAAAATTTATTTTATTATTTACATTATGATGGGTACTAGGTTTACACATACATCAGTCTAGGTGTGACCTCTAGTGCTAACAGGATGTTTGTCTGAAAGTATTTCCTTGGGAAGTACATGTAGCCTAATAACCTCGTTCATGTGTATATTTGCAATATTAGTTTCCTTGTGAGAAGTATTTACCAGAATAAAATGTGCATCCTTAGTAATTTTTTCCACCACCACCATGATGGAATAATGTCGCTTCATTGTTCTGGAAAAACTTGTAATAAAATCAACTGTAAAAACTTCGCATTTCAAATCAAGAATGGGAAATGGTTGTAACAACCTAGTTGGATTTCTATGTTTGTATTTTACCTTTTGATGTTCTAGGTATCTGGTTGTGTAATTAGCCACTTATTTCTTCATTCTTCACCAAAAGGTTCTAACAATTGAAATGCATTTATGATATCTTTGGTGCCCAATGTATTACACATTTTCCATTTCTCTCAGTGTTATATTTTTCATCTCTTTGGATTTTTTTGATTAATTTGGTTGGTTGTCATTGTTTTCAGCCCTTGAAGAAAGTTCGATAGAAAATTATGGTAGCACAAAGGTTTGGGTAATGGACCCAATTTTGTTTGATGGATAATGGTATGAGTTTTGATATATTTTCAAGTAAGACTATTCGATATGGATAGTACATATCATGCCATTTCCAGTGGAATTTGGAACGTCACATAACTCCTCATGGTTAGAGAGTTATGGCAATGTGAATTTGGAGAACCCTCACAAGTAATATAGAAGCCTCAAAAGGTCAAAGTAGTCAAAGTGTCTGCAAAAGAAATTATTTAAATAATAAAGTTAATGGAGAACTCCCTAAAATAAGGAAAGTGGTATGCTACATGAAAGTATAAATAAGAGGCAAGGCTCTCTCATTTAATCACACTTGAACCTATTGAATATCATTGAATATATATTTTTTGAAAGGTTATTTGGGAAAGTATTATTGATAGAGAAAAGTGCGGAAGGAAAAGTGCAGCAAAAAAAGTGAGGCAGAAAAACGTGTGGTAGGAAAACTGTAGCACAAAAAGTGCGACAGAAAAATTGCGGCAAAAAAATCGCGATAGAAAAAGTGTTGCAAGAAAAGTGTGTTAGAAAACGTGCGGCAGGAAAACTGTGAAAAAAAAAATCGTGGCATAAAAAGTGCAAAAGAAAAATTGCGGCAGAAAAAGTGTGATAGAAAAATAGTTGTAGAAAAAGTGTGGAAGAAAAATCACAACAGAAAAATCACGGCAGGAAAAGTGCGACAGAAAAAGTGCGGCATAAAATCGTGACAACAACATGGTTGGGGTCTATTTATGAGAGATATGGCACATCTTGTTTGAGGTATGTTTTGTGAGCTAGGGTTTAGCTCTTGAGATGGTATTGGATGTTCAATATTGTTGCATATATCAGATATGTTGAGGGATATAGTTGGTATTTTGTTGTTGGTATTTGGCATATGGGTATTGGTATTTTGGTTGTGGTGTGTTGCTGAAGTTGTTGGTTTAGCTTGAGGCTACATAACAGTGAGGTTGTGGCACATGGTTTGAAGTAAGGGTTTATGGTATTTGGTTTATGGATAGAGTGATGAATTGTTAGATAACTTTTGATGGTTATATTGGTGTATGTCTTTAGTATATGATTGAGGTACATGTTGGGTACAGGGTTGAGACATGTAGTTGATGAGTTGGCACATACATGAGGTGCATAGTTGATGATTTGGCACATACATGAGGTGTATATTTGATGATGTTGGTACATCTTGATGAGTCAATGTTGATGCATGGTTGATGCACTCGTTGATGGTACAGGTTGAGGTGCAGGTTGTTTCATGGTTAATGCACTTGTTTATGGTACAGGTTGATTACGAGTTATTGTGACAGGGTATTTGTAGAGGTTTGGTGCATGGTTGATGCATTTTTCTATAGTACAAGTTGATGCAGGAGCATCTCAAGGGAGCCAACGCGGAAGCAAAAGACAGTTGGACAAGCGCCAGCGCAAATTTTGAAATTGCCTTGAAATTGATGCGCCATCTTAATTGAGATAATTAATAAGGAGCAGACTTGTAAAATGTAAACCGACCTTGAGTGATTTTCTCTCGTCCTTAGTAGGTAGAAGGAATTTATAGTAGTTAATACCAGTAGGTAGAATTGAATGTGTAGATTAGACAGTTTTAGAGAACAAGAGGGAAACAAGATATAGACACCCTCATTGTGTATTGAAGCATCAGAGAAGAGCATAGAGGAGAAGAAGAGAGATGTGAAGTAGACTCCATGTACAAAAGTTCTGAATTAATACAAAGAAAGTTGTGATTTAGATTCATGGTGTTCATGTATTCTTTGTGTATGCATCTTTGAATGTTATGCTCATGAATGTTTTACTCTTTCTGTCATGCAATTGCTTTTATGCTATGTATGAATGATTTCTTGTTGAATGTTTGAAATCTGAGAGGAAAGGGAAAAGGAATGAGTTTCAATTGTTTCTCTATCTCAGTAAGAGTTCCTGCAAGGAGTGCAGTTGAAGTGTCCGCAAGGAGTGCAGTTGAAGTGTCCGCAAGGAGTGCGTCGACAAGGTGTTCAGAGGTTTGTCTCTGAAAGCTCAGGAGAGAATGATTTTGTTCTCATTTCCACAAAAGTGCAGTTGGGCACAGAAGCCATGAAAGGAGTGCACAGGCCAAGTGAAGTCTCAGGGTTGTGGACCTGAGTGAAGTATTGAAGGACTGTTGCTGCAGGTGTATGCAGAGTCAAAGGATTTAAACACTTGGAATTGTTTGAAAGTCTTCTGCAAGGAGTGTGAGCAAGAGTTTTTCTAAAAGATTTAGAGTCGTGGAAAGATCAGACGGAGTCAAAGGAAAGCATAGTGAAGAGAGACCACCGGAGGATGAGTTCTGCTGAGAGAAATACCTTGGTTAGTTATGTAGAAGTTCACAAGAGTAAGGACGGACGGGTCAGAATTCTCTGAAGAGAATTCACGAAGTCCCGCGAGTCGTTAGATCTCACAGAGAAGCAGGGGAGTTACAGTGAAATCATCGAAGGGTTCTAAGCTCAGGAGGAGTAGGACCGTAGATCCAAGCCACAAGGGTAATTGGATTTACACGTGGGTATTTGTATCGGGTTTTCGTGGGTGGAAGTCCCGTAAAATTTGCAACGGGAATCGTGATATCACGAAACATGAAGTCCTGAAAGCTAAAAGGATTGTGTGGGCCACAGAGGATGTCAGTGAGGGGACAGGTGGCGTACCATTGACATGGAGTCAAACTCCATTTACCATTTCGGAGTTTTGTGGAGTGAAGTTTTGAAAATACTGCATTAGGATTTGCAATATTGCGAAGTCCGAAGTGTCGATGAAGTGAAGTGGCGTTGAAAGGTCAAAGCGCGCGAGTGTTTCGGAGTTTCGGCAAATCGGAATTTGGGAGTCGAGGAGACAAGTTTCTTGACATCGCGTTCGCCGAAATCGTGATAGGGAAAATCCCAAAAGGAAAGGAAAAGGTAAGGTTAGCGTTGACTGTTTCACGTTTCGGGGATTCAAGAGACCAACGCTCAACCTATGGATTCACGAAAGTGCAAAATCTGATCTCCTAAGTGCAAAAAGGGGATCCCGCGAGGATTTAATGTGGGTGAAGATTTTTTGAAAGGAAAATAGAAGAGCCAGTGCAGAGTTATTCGGGCCAGTGGTAAAGAAAAGATCATGTGTTGATGTGGACCTTCCGACTTGCAGGTTGTGGAGGAAGCGTGCGTCGACGTCAGTTTTGGTATCAGAGTACAAAAAGATTTTTTTTTCTTTTTGTAATAGAGAGAAAGAGAATTCACCATGTCACCAAGGAGAAGGGACAAACAAACACCCGATCCACCAGAGGAGAGGGAAATGCTGAGAAGAAGAGGCAAGCAGATGATTGATCCATCCATGGAAAGAGAGATGCGTGATCTGTGAGCTAGAATTGAATACATGGAGACAGCACAAATATGCACAGTCAATGTTGGGGATCTTAGTGATTCTGAAAGTGAGATTGAGGCTGAACATGAAGAAGAATTTCTAGCTGAAGATGTAGCAAACGAGCGCTTGATCAGAGCTATTGAGAGAATGGGTGCAAGAGCGAAAATGGACATTCCAGTTTATGAGGAAAATCTGGATGCAAAGGAGCTTCTAGAATGGATTAGGGCTCTGGACACATACTTTGACTATGAAGATGTCAAAGAATACAAGAAAGTCAAGCATGCTGTCATAAGGTTAAAGGGACATGCAGTATTGTAGTGGGATGACTACAAGCTGACAGACGCTGCAAAGGTAAGCAGAAGATCAAAATCTAGGACAGGATGATTACAAATATGAAGGAGAAATTCATCCCCAGATATTATCAAATTACTTTGTTCAGGAGAATGCAGAACCTAAGACAAAAGCAGATGACAGCGAAATAATACACTGAAGAATTCTACAATCTGAACATCAGGGCAGGTCATCGGGAGAGCGATGATGAAAAGGTTGCTAGATATCTGAATGGTATGAGATATGACATTCAGGATGAGATGAGCATGGTAACCATCCGAATGGTGGAAGATGCTTATCATATGAATTTGAAAGCGGAAGAGAAGCTGAGCTGAAAATAGGGTCAGAGAGGCCGAGGCAGAAGTCAGCTCAGAGGCAAATTAGTTGCCCAGGATAAATATCAGAAGCCCAAGGAGGACTGGAAGAAACCTCAGACTCGAATTGAGAGAGGTGGAACCTCACAATGAGGGCAATATGATGAACAGAGAGGAGATTATGCTGATAACAATACTTTTCCTCGTACTAGAGGTAGAGGGAGAGGAAGAGGTGGAGTAATAACATGCTTCACATGTGGAAAGAATGGGCACAAGTCTTACGAGTGTCCAGACAAAAAGAAGGAGAGTGGATAAAATCACATCGCAGAAGCACAGAGGCGGGATGTTGAGGCAGAAGATGCTGAAGGCGGAAGATCGTTGATGATGCGAAAAGCTCTTTTGACACCAGAGAAGGAGGTGGAGAGTTCATTCCAAAGAACCAGACTTTTTCGGACTTCTTGCAAGACCAAGGACAGGTTTATGCAAGATCATTATGGACAGCAGTAGCATAGATAATCTCGTTTCTATGGAGATTCTAGAAAATATGGAGCTGGAGACGATTGATCATCCAAGCCCATACAGAATTTCGTGGCTACAAAAAAGACATCAGGTAACTGTCACTAAAAAATGTCTAGTTGAATTTAAGATAGGAGGATATAATAACAAGATATTATTTGATGTTATTCCTATGGATGTTTGTCATCTATTGTTGGGTAGACCATGGCAATATGACAGGAATGTGATTCATGACGGGAGAATGAACACATACACCCTAGAGAAGAATGGGAAGACTCACATGTTGCTTCCAATCAAGGATAAGGAGGTGAAACCGGAAGTAAGAAACACTGTACTTCTCATGAGTGGGAAGGAACTTCTTACAGAGGTTAAGAAGAAGGAGGATCCACAGTTCATTGTGGTCGGGAAACCGAAGATTGTTTTGACCAGCACAAGGGTGGATGATTTACCAGAAGAAGTTCAGGAACTGCTGGAATAGTTTGTTGATATAGTTGTGGATGAACTACCTCATTCATTGCCACCGATTAGAAGTGTGAGTCATCATATTGATATTATACCAGGAGTCAGTTTTCCAAATAAATCCGCATACAGATTGACGCCGCAAGAGAATGAAGAGGTCAAAAGACAAGTCCAGGAGTTGTTGGACAAAGGTTTGGTCAAGGAAAGCTTGTGTCCATGTGTTGTTCCAACAATACTCAGTCCGAAGAAAGACGGAGGTTGGAGGATGTGTACTGACTTGAGGGTGATTAACAAGATAACCATTAGGTATAGATTTCCATTGTCGAGGATGGATGATCTGATGGATTGATTGAGTGGAGCAAAGTATTTTTCAAAGATTGATTTGAAAAGCGGTTATCATCAAATCTGCATGAGAGAAGGTGATGAGTGGAAGACAACATTCAAAACAAATGAAGGGTTGTATGAATGGCTTGTTATGTCATTTGGCTTAAAAAATGTGACAAGTACCTTCATGAGGTTGATGAACGAAGTCTTGAGGGAGTTCATCGGAAAATTTGTCATTGTGTATCTAGATGACATACTATTTTTCAGTAAAATAGTGGCAGAGCATCTGAAGCATTTGGCTACAGTGATGCAGAGACTACAGCAGGAGAAGATGTTGATAAACATGAAGAAATCCTCATTCATGAAGACATAGCTCATTTACTTGGGATTTGTTATTTCGACAAATGAGTTGAGGATGGATCCAGATAAGGTGGAGGTAATCAAGAATTGGCCATCACCGAATAATATCTTTGAGGTGAGAAGTTTTCACGAATTGGCTAGTTTCTACCGAAAGTTCATTAGGAATTTCAGTAGAATTAGCGCAACAATGATGGATACAGTGAAGAAAAGACACAAGTCTTTTCACTGGACTGAAGAGGCTGAGAAGAGTTTTAATCTGTTGAAGAGGAAGATTACGGAACAACCAGTTTTAGCGTTGCTGGATTTCCGAAAGACATTTCAAGTGAAATGCGATGCAAGTGGGTTTGTGATTGGGGCAGTCTTGAGTCAAGAAGACAGGCCAATAGCATACTTCAGTGAAAAGCTGAATGAAGTGAAAGTGAAATACTCCACTTATGATAATGAGTTTTATGCTATCATACAGGCATTGAAGAAATGGAGACACTACTTAATCCCAAAAGAATTTGTCTTGTACAGTGACAATCATGCATTGCAATTTGTGACTCAACAGGAAAAGTTGAATCAGAGACATGTTAAATGGGTTGAGTATATGAAAAATTTCACTTTTGTGATTAAACATATTTCTGGTACTGCTAACAAAGTTGTTGAAGATTTGAGCAGGAAGTGTTTGCTATTACAGGAGTTCAAAGTCAAAACGTTGGGTTTTGATGATCTTAGGAACATGTACGCAGATGATCAGGATTTTAAGGAGGCGTATGGAGCAGCTGAGAATCCAATTCTCAGGGATAGAAGCCAATGGGAAGAATACATGATCTAGGAAGGATTACTATTTAAGGGTAATCAACTGTGTATTCTGAAATGCTCCATGAGGGAGAATTTGTTGAAGGAGAAACACAGTGGAGGATTGGCAAGGCATTTTGGTCATGACAAGACGTTCACAAAGTTGAATGAATCATATTTTTGGCCAAGAATGCGAGCAAACGTCAAAATATTTGTAGACAGATGCATAATTTGCTAGCATTCAAAGGGAAGAAGACATAATGTGGGTTTTATCAACCATTGCCCATACCTGAAAGGCCATGGGATGCAGTCAACATGGATTTCATATTGGGGTTGCCAAGAACACAAAGAGGTTTTGATTTAATCTTTGTGGTGGTGGATAGATTTTCCAAGATGGCACACTTCATTCCATGTCAGAGGACCAGTGACGCAACTCACATTGCGAATCTGTTTTTCAAAGAAGTCATTTGACTTCATGGCTTACCAAGGAGTATAGTTTCGGATCGAGATACAAAGTTCATAGGGAACTTTTGGAGGACCTTATGGAAGAAGCTGAGAACTAAATTGTCATTTAGTTCGGCTTATCATCCTCAGACGGATGGACAGATAGAAGTGGTAAACAAAATTTTGGGAGACTTGCTAAGAATCTTGGTGATAGAGCACCACAGCCAGTGGGACAACATATTACCCCAGGCAAAGTTTGCTTATAATGACTTAGTTAACAGGAGCACAGGGAAGAGTCCATTTCAGATTGTCTATGGCATGCAACCAAGAGGAATTTCTAAATTGAGGGATTCAGAAAACACTGCAACTATGAGCTCTACTGCAGAAGATTTCACAGAGGCGATGAAAGAACTTCACAGCCAGGTGAAGGAGCGACTACAAAATTCAAGCCAGGAATACAAGCGTAGAGCATATCAGCACCGAAGACAACTTCAGTTTGAGGTTGGTGACTTGATTCTGGCACATTTGAGAAAGGAAAGGTTCCCAAGAGGAACATATAATAAATTGAAGATGAAGAAAATTGGACCATGTAAGGTCTTGAAGAAATTTGGGGCGAATGCTTACGAGATTGAATTACCCAATGGGATCGAAATTTCTCCAATATTCAATATCTCATATTTGTACCCATATAAGGCTGAGGAAATAGGGACAGGAAATGAGAAGCCAATGATCCAGTGGGCGAAGCAGATGCCAGTTACAGATAATCCGCAGATGGAGCGCATACTGGATAGAAGAGTGAGCAAGAAGACCAGTCGAAAAGAATACTTGGAATATTTGATCAAATGGAAGGGCCATCCAATTGAAGATGCCAGCTGGGAGACTGAAGCAAAGATCCAGAAGCATGGACAAATCGTGCATGAGCTCATGGACAGGAGCCCATGAATTTTTTCAAGCCGGGGAGAATGATGTAGAAGCATCTCAAGCAATCCAGCGCAGAAGCAAAAGATAGTTGGACAAGCACTAGTGCAAATTTTGAAATTGCCTTGAAATTGATGCGCCATCTTAATTGAGATAATTAATAAGCAGCACACTTGTAAAATGTAAACGGACCTTGAGCAATTTTTTCTCGTCCTTAGTAGGTAGAAGGCATTTATAGTAGTTAATACCAGTAGGTAGAATTGAATGTGTAGATTAGACAGTTTTAGAGTGCAAGAGGGAAACGGGATATAGACACCCTCATTGTGTATTGAAGCATTAGAGAAGAGCATAGAGGAGAAGAAGAGAGTTGTGTAGTAGACTCCATGTACAAAAGTTCTAAATTAATACAAAGAAAACTATGATTCAGATTCATGGTGTTCATGTATTCTCTGTGTATGCATCTTTGAATGTTATGCTCATGAATGTTTTACTCTTTCTTTCATGCAATTGATTTTATGCTATGTATGAATGATTTCTTGTTGAATGTTTGAAATCTGAGAGGAAAGGGAAAAGGAATGAGTTTCAATTGTTTCTCGATCTGAGTAAGAGTTCCTGCAAGGATTGTATTTTAAGTGTCCGCAAGGAGTGCGTCGACAAGGTGTTCAGAGGTTTGTCTCTGAAAGCTCAAGAGAGAAAGCTTTTATCCTCATTTCCACAGAAGTGTAGTTGGGCACAGAAGCCGTGCAAGGAGTGCGCAGGCCAAGTGAAGTCTCAGGGTTGTGGACCTGAGTGAAGTATTGAAGGATTGCTGCTGCAGGTGTACGCAGAGTCAAAGGATTTAAACACTTGGAAGTGTTTGAAAGTCTGTTGCAAGGAGTGCCAGCAAGAGTTTTTCTAAAAGACACAAAGTCATGGAAATCTCAGAAGGAGTCGAAGGAAAGCATAGTGACGAGAGCCCGCCGAAGGACGAGTTCAGCGGAGAGAAACACCTTGGTTAGTTATGCAGAAGTTCACAAGAGGAAGGACGGACGGGTCGGAATTCTCTGAAGAGAATTCACGAAGTCTCGTGAGTCGTTATATCTCACAAAGAAGCAAGGGAGTTACGGTGAAAGTGTCGAAGGTTTCTAAGCTCAGGAGGAGTAGGACCATAGATCCAAGCCACAAGGTCCATTGGATTTACACGTGGGTATTTGTATCGGGTTTTTGTGGGTGGAAGTCTCATAAACTTTGCAATAGGAATCGCGGTATCACGAAACGTGAAGTCCTGAAATCTAAAAGGATTGTGTAGGCCACAGAGGATGTCAGTGAGGGGACAGGTGGCGTACCATTGAAACTGAGTCAAACTCCATTTACCATTTCGGAGTTTCGTGGAGTGAAGTTCCAAAAATATTGCATTAGGATTCGCGATATTGTGAAGTCCGAAGTGCCGATGAAGTGAAGTGGCGTTGAAAGGTCAAAGCGCGCGAGTGTGTCGGAGTTTTGGAAAATCAGAATTTGGGAGTCGAGGAGACAAGTTTCTCGACATCTCGATCGCCGAAATTGCGATAGGGAAAATCTTGAAAGGAAAGGAAAATGTAAGGTCAACGTTCACTGTTTCATGTTTCGGGGATTCGAGAGACCAATTCTCGACCTACAGATTCGCGAAAGTGAAAAATTCGATCTCCTAAGTGCAAAAAGGGGATCCCGTGAGGATTTACTGTGGGTGCAGATTTTCCAAAAGGAAAATAGAAGAGCCAGTGCAAAGTTCTTCGGGCCAGTGGTAAAGAAAATATCCTATGTTGATGTGGACCTTCCGACCTACAGGTTGTAGAGGGAGTGTGCGTCGACGTTACAAGTTGAGGTACAAGTTGATGTATGGTACATGTTTTCACAGGTTATTAGTACAGGTTGTTACAGGTTGATTACAAGTTGATTGGTATAGGTTTACAACAATATATCTCACAGTGATAGTGTGACATTGGTTACATCATTCTACTTATACGTCAGGACGGTTGGACGAGGCAAGGATAGGTGGTTGCAGCCACCTTCTGGTTGTAGCCGAAGAATTTAGGGGGTTGTATCCTCCTTCTGGTTGTAGCCATAGAATTAGGGAGTTGGAGCTTCCCTCATGTTGTATCCTGATAAACTAGGGGGTTGGAGACTCCTTCCAATTGTAGCTGGAAAACAAAGGAAGTTAGTGGTTCCAATGAATGTAATTCTTCAAGAAATATAAGAAAAAACATTATGTGGTTTTCTCCCGCTTTGGGTTTCCACATAAAAACACTGGTGTACTGTGTATGTGTATGATTGTTCATTTGTTCATTGTTTATTTACTCTCCAATTATTGGATGATAATTCTACACTGATATAACACTTGCATTATATGGTTAAAAATGATTAAATTTCTCTATTACTGATTCAGTAATCCAAAAATTGGAATCAGAGTTGGTTCCTTTAGGAAACAATTTAACCATTGGAAGGAGATCATGGATTATTCTGAGAATGGAGTACCAATGTTTAATGTTCAGAATGGTTTTAAGTATGAGATGTGGATCAGAAGGACAGAAATATTTTTGTAGTCACACGGACATTATATTTGGCTATGAGTTGTTACAGGATATGATAGTTTAAAAAGGGAAAAGGCTGCAATGAAGAAGGAATTGAAGAAGAATAACAAAATAGCAATGGATTTCATCTGGGAAGGATTACCTAATCCGATAAGAGAAAATCTTGGTAAATGTTCATCAACCAAATAAATTTGGGATAAGCTACTTGACATATATTCTTCACCCATCGCAAATTAAAAAAATGCCAAAGAAGATGCAGATACATATCAAGAAGAATTATGTTCACAATGTCAAACAGATTCAGAAGATTAAGAGTACAAAATCACCAGAGAATTGATTAGTGATTTATATGAACTAAGAGAAGAAAAAATGTCACTCAAGAAAGAATTGATGAAACAAAATGAAAGTGTTCAGATTTTTGAAGAAGCCCAACAGGTCATCAAGAACTTAAGAACTCAGCTATAAGAAGCCAGAAAGATCGAAGAAAATGTTGAATATCAAAAGAAGTATTTGGAATCCAACATAGAAGAACAGGAGGAAGAAGCAGAAATGAGACAGAATATATTGACAGATCATCTTAAGGAAAGAAATAATGATCTAAACCAGCTTGAGGAAGAGTTTGGTCAAGAAGAGAAAGGTTTTGAAGAAGAAATAATCACATTAAAAATTCAACTTGAATAAGCGAAAAGAACCAAAGAAGTCATGAAGTCTCAGATAATGAAGAAAGAAGAAGAGGTTGAGAATCTTGAAGAAGAAGTTGTCACATTGAGAAGTAAAATCGTCAATATCAACAAGAACGTTGAAGATACAGAAACATCCACATTAGTTATAGAGAATGAAGAGAAGCACTCTAGTTTGCTAGAAAAGAAGAATGAAGAAAATAGAAAGAGTTATGTAGAAGTACTCAAAGGAAGGAATCATGGTAAACCAGAATCTAAGAAAACTATTGAAGATACATCTTCAAGAATAACATCCATGTTCAAGCCACAAATAAACTTCAATCATGATCATGATCATTCAAGGAAAAAATTCATAAGGACTACGCCACAAAGAAGATCATTCACTCCCAAGTATGAAAATTTATTTTATGGTCATTGTTTTTATTGTACTAACTTTGGACATAAGATTGCAGATTGCAAGGATAATAAAATAAATGTTCAAGAAATAAATGCCTATGTGGCTCCACGTAACATTGAAAGTTACAAATTTCATAACTATGGACACATAGCTAGTGATTGTAGAAGCATGATAGATACTTCCATGAAAGAGAACACTAATATCAAATGTAAGAAAGTGTGTATAAGAAAACACGAAGAACAGGTGAACGGAGATTACGTCCCAGAGATCGCAATATTGGCAATAAAATGAGATGAAGAAAATTCTATAGAGAAAAATAAAGATGTCAAACACAGAAAGGTTCGGAAAATAACTGAAAGAAAAGAAGGGCAAGTAAATACGGAACAGATTCAAGAGATTGTACTTTCAAGTATTGTAGTGAAAGATGAATCCACAGACAGAAAGAAAGAAGTCAGAGATTAAAGAGATGATGAATCTACCAATGAATATGATGATGAATCTACCAATGAAGATGATGATGAATACACATCAGAGAAGGAATTGTTCTGAGCCATCCGGCTTAGATAATCCTAGGTAATATGAATATTAGACACGGGGATTCTATGTGATAGTTGTGACAGACCAAAGAACCATCCTTCGAGAAACTTGCAGAGTTTGAGAAGACAAATCCAGAGCAGTCAGTTAGCAGAAGTACAATTTGATGAATTAATCAAGACTTCATGATAGTATAGTGATAAATGGGTCAGCCTTATGGACAGTTGTGCAAGTAGAGTCTTGGACAGTATGGACAAGAGCATGGATTCATAGATTGGTTCAAAGAGTGGTTCAAAGACAAAGGAACATTATCATAATGGATGATAATTACACAGGAAATGGCTCGAACAATGCTAATGGATTCCCAATTGACAGATTTTTTTGGACACATGTAATGCATACAACGGTTCACATTCAAAATAGAGTAATGCTTAGAAACAACACTGACAATACTCCCTATGAGCTATGGAAAGGAAGACCAACAAATGTGAATCACTTCAGAGTATTTGGAAGCAAATGCTACATCAAAATAGAAGATGGAAGAATGGTAAAGCTTGACTCTCGTGTGGATGAAGAAGTACTTGTTGGTTACTCAAGTACAAGGAAAGCATACAAGTGTTACAATTTGAGGTTGAACAAAGTTGTGGAAAGCATCAATGTAAGAATTGATGAAATAGGTGGACGCAAATTAAAGGAAGAAGAAAATGAATCAATGAACAACTTTATGAAGAAGAAGCAAAAGATGAAGAATAAGAAGAAGGGGAAGATGAAGAGGATCAAACATAAGTAGAAGAGAAATTTCAATAAGTGCCTCCAAAGACACCTAGAAAGAGAGTACAAAAGAATCATCCTTCAGATCGGATTATCGGAAACAAAGATACAGGAGTTGATACTAGAAGAAGAAGTTGTTCACCAGAACAAACACATCTAGCACTCTCATCTATGATTGAACCAAATTTTTTTGAAGAGGCCATTAAGGATGAATTTTTGAATAAGGCCGTGGATGAAGAATTGGATCAAATAGAGAAGATTGACACTTGGGAATTGGTTCCAAGACCAAAGAATAAGAATGTGAATGGTACAAAGTCGATATTCGGAAAGAAATTGAATGAAGATGGACATGTTACAAGGAACAAAGCTATATTGGTATGTAAATGTTACACACACGTTGAAGGAATCGACTTTGAAGAGATATTTTCTCCAGTTTCCAGAATGGAAGCAATATGATTGCTCCTAGCTTATGCATGCTTCAAGAATATTAAAGTGTATCATATGGACATGAAATCATATTTTCTGAACGAGGAACTTGAAGAAGAAGTCTACATTGAATAACCAGAATGATTTCAGTTGTCAGAGAATGTAGATTATGTGTGTCAATTGAAGAAAGCCTTGTATGGTCTAAAACAGGCTCCTAGAGCATGGTACTCTAGACTGGATAAATATCTACAGTGGGTAGGTTTCTGAAAAGGAAGTGCAGACAACAACCTCTACATCAAGGTAGCTCATGATAGTATTTTATTAATTGAATTTTATGTTGATGATATTATTTTTGGAAGTATTGATGGCAGGTTAAGCCAGAAATTTGCAAAGGATATGTAGAATGAATTTGAAATTTCATTACTTGGAGAACTATCCTTCTTTTTGGGTATTTAGATATGTCAAAGAAAATAAGGAATTTTTATTTCTCAAACTAATTATATCATAGAAATGATAAAGAGGTTTGGAATGGAAGATTGCAAACCAGTTACCACTCCTATGAAAACCAGTTGCAAGTTGACCAAAGATGATGATTCAAAGTCTACATACCAGAGGCAATACAGGTCAATGATTGGTATCTTACTGTATGTGACAACATCCAGACCAAATGTAATACAAGAAGTTGGACAGGTGGCATGATTTCAAGCAGCACCAAAGGAATCACATGTATTAACAGTGAAGAGGATTTTCAGATATCTCAAAGGAACAAAAGAGTTTGGATTATGGTATCCAAAAATAAAGAATCTATCACTTATTGCCTACATAGATGCAGATTGGGAAGGTTGCATTGATGACTGAAGAAGCACCAATGGATAAACATTCTACTTGGGTGAGTTTTTAGTATCATGGTTAAGAAAGAAACAATCCTCAATATCCTTATCTATAGACAAGGAAAAGTATATTGAAGCAGAAAAATGTTGTACACAGGTTCTATGGATGAAACAAACTATGACAGATATACAGGTTGAGTATGATGTGCCCATTCCAATCTATTGTAATAATACAAGAACCATCAATATCTCAAAGAACCTGGTGATGCACTCCAAGATGAAGCACATTCCAATAAAGTATCACTTTCTATGGGAACAAGTTGCAGAGAAGAACACCATAGTTGAATATGTAGGCACAAAAGAACAAGTGGCACACATCTTAACAAAACCAATTCCACATGAAGCCTTTGAGTATCTTTTCCAGAGACTCGGAGTAATTTCTACTCCAAAATGAATGTGTTTGAATGATTATCTTATATGTCTTAGATTTACGCGAGGAAGCACCATAAACGGGATAGTTCAGGTCGGGAGATCAGTTTCAGGAAGAGTCTAGTCGAGGGGAGTATCCCCAAAGACAATTCAGTTAGGGGGAGTAGCCCCGGATGGAAATATACATTTTCCATTGATGACAAAGGGGGGGGAGATTTATCAGATGCAAAAAATAGAGGCATGGTTCCAGGGGGAGCGATAGTCACAGGGGGAACATGAGTGATATGACTTCAATATTGCATGACATGACTTCAGTATTACATCAGAGTGTTTCCATCAATGCCAAAGGGGGATATTGTTGATTAATTGGGTTGGTTTTCATTGATGTCAACCCTTGAAGAAATTCTGGTAGTGAATTCTGGTAGCACAAAGGTTTGGGTAATGGACCCAAGTTTGTTTGATGGATAATGGTATGAGTTTTGATCTATTTGTAGGTAAGACTATTCTAGATGGATAGTACATATCATGCCATTTATGGTGGTATGTGGAACGTCACATAACTCCTCACGGTTAAAGAGTTATGGCCATGTGAAGTTGGAGAACCCTCATGAGTCATCTAGAAGCCCCAAAAGGTCAAAGTAGTCAAAGTGTTTGCAAAAGAAATTATTTAAATAATAAAGTTAATGGAGAAATCCATAAAATAAGGAAAGTGGGATGTTGCATGAAAGTATAAATAAGAGGCAAGACTCTCTCATTTAATCACACTTGAACCTATTGAATATCATTGAATATCTATTTATGAAAGGTTATTTGGGAAAGTATTATTGATAGAGAAAAGTGTGGCAGGAAAAGTGTGACAGGAAAAGTGCGGCAGAAAAAGTGTGGAAGAAAAGGTGAGGAAGAAAAAGTGCGGTAGGAAAAGTGCGGTAGGAAAACTACAGCAGAAAAAGTGCGACAAAAAAATCGCGCCAAAAAATTCATAGCAAAAAAAGTGCAACAGAAAAATCGCTACAAAAAAAGTGCGGTCGGAAAAGTGCGGCAGAAAAAGTACGGTGGGAAAAGTGCGGCAGAAAAAGTGCAACAAGAAAATAGCAGCAAAAAAAGTGCGATAGAAAAATTGCGGCAGAAAAAGTGTGGCAGAAAAATTGCAGCAGCAACATGGTTGGGGTCTATTTATGAGAGATATGGCACATCTTGTTTGAGGTATGTTTTTTTATCTAGGGTTTATCTCTTGAGATGGTATTGAATGTTCAGTATTGTTTCATATACCAGATTTTTTGAGGGATACAGTTGGTATTTTGTTGTTGGTATTTGGCATATGGGTATTGGTCTTTTGGTTGTGATGTGTTGCTAAATTTGTTGGTTTATCTTGAGGCTAAATAACAGTGAGGTTGTGGCACATGGTTTAATGTAAGGGTTTATGGTATTTGTTTTATGGATAGAGTGATGAATTGTTAGATAAATTTTGATGGTTATATTGGTGCATGTCTTTGGTATATGGTTGATGTACATGTTGGGTACATGGTTGAGACAAGTAGTTGATAAGTTGGCACATACATGAGGTGTATATTTGATGAGTTGGCACATACATGAGGTGTATAGTTGATGATGTTGGTACATATTGATGATTCAAGGTTGATGCATGGTATATGCACTCGTTGATGGTACAGGTTAAGGTACAGGTTGGTGCATGGTTGATGCACTTGTTTATGGTACAGGTTGATTACAGGTTGTTTGGATAGGTTATTGTGGCAGGGTATTTGTGTAGGTTTGGTGCATGGTTGGTACAAGTTAAGGTACAGGTTGATGTATGGTAAATGTTGGCACAGGTTATTGGTACAGGTTGATACAAGTTGATTACAGGTTGATTGGTACATGTTTACAATAGTGTATCTCACAGTGATAGTATGATAGTGGTTCCATCATTCTACTTATACATCAAGACGGTTGGAAAGGGAAAGGAGAGGTGGTTTTATTCACCTTCTGGTTGTATCCGGAGAACTTAGGGGGTTGTAGCCTCATTCTGGTTGTAGCCAGAGAATTGGGGAGTTGGATCTTCCCTCGGGTTGTAGCCTGAGAAACTAGGGGGTTGGAGCCTCCTTCTAGTTGCAGCTGGAAAAAAAAGGAAGTTGGTGCTTCCGATGAATGTAATTCTTCAATAAATATAAGAAAAAACATTCCATGGTTTTCTCTCGCTTTGGGTTTCCATGTAAAAACACTAGTGTACTGTGTATGTGTATGATTTCTCATTTCTTCATTGTTTATTTACTCTGCAATTATTGGATGATAATGCTACACTAAAATAACACTTGCATTATATGGTTAAAACGGATTAAATTGCTCTATTAATGATTCACCCCCCCTATCAGTAATCCAACAGAATTCGTCACATACACTTTGTCTCTTTATATGAGGATTCCTTCCCCTTTTATCTCAAAGTATTTAAATTTTTGTTGTAAATTACCTTGTTGTAATGTTTCATTTATTTTCAAACAGTGTTGATCTGAATTTGTTGCTTCTAAAATTTTATCTTTTAAATCATATCTATACATGATAATGGCTTGCATATGCATCTCGTGTTCTATTCTGTTGAGTGAATCAACCACTTGATTCTCTTTTCCTTTGATATGTTTACTTTCAAAGTCATATTCACTAAGAAATTTAGGACATCTAATTTGTATGGAATTTAATGTTGGATGGCCAAACAAATGTTTCATACCAGAGTGTCGTGTACTTAACTCAAATATTCTCCCCATGAGGTAGTGTATCCATATTTTAAGTGCATGGATAATGGTTGATAATTCTATATCATGGGTATCATAATTACTCTCACAATCTTTTAATTTCTGGAACTCGTAGCATACCATATGGCATTTTTGAGTGAGGACTCCATTGAGCCCTTCCTTACATGCTTCAGTGCACACCACAAAATATTCATTTGGATTTGAAATATTTAATATTGATGCACTTTTCAAAATTTCTTTCAGTTGTTGGATGCTTTCTTAACATTCGGGAGTCCATTCAAATTTCACTCCCTTCTTTTTCAAATAAGTGATTGGGCTTGAAATATTTGAAAAACCTTTTATGAATCTTCGGTAATAACCTACAAAACCCATGAATAATCTAATCTCTATCACATTTCTTAGTGTTGGCCATCCTCTAATAGCCTATATCTTCTCAGGATAAACTATTATCCCATGTACTGAAATAATATGACCCAAGTAATGAATCTTATTTTTATAGAAGATGCATTGACTTAGCTTGGCATACAACTTATGCTCTCTCAAAACTTTTAACAACATTCTTAATTTGTTCTCATGTTCTTATTCTATTTTTGAGTAGGTGAGTATATCATCTAGGAACACAATCACAAACTTATCTAGGTATATCCATTCATCATATAGATGAAAAAAGTTAGGGCATTTTATAACCCAGATGGCACTATTGTAAATTCATTATACCCATATCTTGTCCTAAATGTTGTTTTGTTGATATATTTTGTCTTTAAACTCACTTGATGATAACCTAATCTCATTCAATATATTGGGCATATATACCCCTTCTTTCATAGTTCCTCAAGTTTCATTTGCAACTCCTTCAATTCTGGTGGGTCTATTATGTAAGCAGTTTTGAACACTTGGGATGCTCTTATCACCAAATCAATACAAAAATCAATGTCTCTCTTTGGTGGTAGTCTTGGAATTTCCCCAAATTGACATTTTATCTCTTTCTACCTCTTCCATATGGGATAAAAAAAATTGGCATCCCTTCCTAAAGCTCTTTTTCAGTTGCATGGCTGAAAATTCTTTAACAATTATAGCTCTTGGAATATCTTGAAACTTTCCTTGATGTCCTTCCTCATCAAGATAAGTGATTGTATTATTGTAACATTCTAGGAAATCATGGTGTTTTTCCAACCAATCCATGTCAATTAGACAATCATATGAACACAATGGTATGGTTTTCACATCTACCTTTTTGTTGATTCCATTCATGTCTATTGGACAATCTTTAACCAACTCATTGATTTTCCTCTTAGCCCCTTCGACTAACGAAAATAATCAAGATTTCTTATGCTTACTCTTTTGTTAGTGAAATATTTCAACAATGTTAGATTTTATGTAAATATGGCTAGCTCCATAATCAATTAAAATTGCTATGGGATGGTTATCAATCTTACCTTCCACTTCAATTATGGATGATTGATATTTTGGTTATTTGTTGTCCAAGGCTGCATAAATCCTTGGCATGTTTCTTCCCATAAATCCCGAGTGTTGTGGACAATCCTCCTTATTTATCTTTTGTGAGGGAAGTCCCTATATAAGTGATGTCCTTCAAATCCTTAAATTTTTTTGGGTTGTTTCCTTGGAATTTTCCCAAATGATCTTCCATCTTAATCTCATTTTGGGTTGTCTTTGGGTTATCATAGTGTCTCTTGTCACTCTAAAAGGAGGGTAACCCACTCAAAAATATTTGGATTTTCATCTTCTCATCCTTTACGAATCCAAAATACTTTAACAACTCAAAGACCTTATTCTCATATTCATCCATTTTCATTTTTTCCATCTTGAGTTCAAATAAATATTTCATATTCCTTTCATAGTAATGCTATGACAATTATTTCTCCTGGAAATATCCTTTGAACTTCCTCCGTGAGAATTTCTTCTCATCAAGGTTCTTGGCTTGCTTAAGTTGATCCCACCACATGGTTTCATTTCCCTATAGGTAGTAGGTTGCAATTCATGTTTATACCCTTGAGGAATAATCATGGAGATGGGAATATTTATTCATTTATAACATATATGCTTCAACCTCTTCTCCCTTCTTGTTCTTACCATTAAAAGTTGGTATCTTGATTTTTTCGAGCTCACCCTGCAAAATGTATCCAGGCCTTCTCCTCTTCCTCCTAACAATAGACACACTTGGGATGTTCCCTAAACCTAAAGTTGTAGGAGATCTCCTAGTGTATTTATTTGGGGAATTTTGGTTCCTGATCATAATACTTGACTTATTTTCATTTCCATTCTCATTCCTTATGTTATAGGATCAAGATTGTGCCACTTCTCTAGAACTAGCTTCTTGCTTTGGACCAGAATCTTTCTTGACTTTTCTTTGAAAGATATAGACTTTGTAGAAGCTCCTTATGAGCTTTCATAATCTTCTCATTATCTTCCCTATAGCTATACACTTCTTTTTGCAACATTATCATAGTGTCAAGTAGCTCGATAGGATCCTCTCTTTCACTTCTTCCATCGGATTGTTTCTTAGTATTTCCCATGTTTCCACCCATCTTTATGAATTCTTTCTCATAACCATAAGATCTTTGGGCATCCTCCATGATGGTGGTTCTCATTCAAGAACAAAATTTCCCTTATATACCTATTAGTTATGCAATAAAATGTGCATGCAATACAATTTATGTTAGATAATAAACACACACACACACATAGTTCTGGAAAAAGAATGCATAAATTTTCTTCTCTTTAATGGCCACCAATCATCTTCTTCTTAGTTGAATGCATAATTTACTCTCCCAGTATCTTTTTTGGGTGCATAATATGATTTTATTCATCATTATATTTTCATTGAATAGTAATTTTCTCAAATATGAGCTCTGAGAAAATAATTATGGGTAATTCAATATTGACACCATACCCATGTTGTGCACCTTTATCCCTAGTTCAAAATAATCTCCAACACCAACTTTGGCCACATACATAGGTAAAAATGTTACTAACCAAGGAAATTTTTTTATGAGACATAGATAATAATACTAATACTAAATCTATAGAAACTCTCATATTATCAAATTGATGCTCCAGTCAAAATCTACAACAATTTGGAAATTACAACTTTATCCTTTTTTCACTTTCTCCTAACTTGGAAATTTAGCCTTTTTAAGCATCCCTACACAAAATCCTTTGGAATTTTGATATAATCCCAATTGGGAATCCTCATTCCTATTGTTTTAACTATCTACAAAAATTTCACCCTTATCTGGGCTCTGGGATGATAGTTATGGCTTGCAGAAGTTTTGATTGTTTTCCCTTTTTTGTCCTTGTATCCTACATGTGTCTTCTCTCTCATCCCGTACAGTTCCAGTTACCATATTAAAAATATATATCCATAGATGTATTGTATGTTCCATGATATTTCCATATACTACTCATGTACCCCAAACTGACTTCTAAGCAAGGAGTTATTCCTTCTGGAAGTAAACTGGTTCTTAATTATATCATGTATTGTTTCAGTTGTAACTTTCTCATACAAGCTTTAGTTTGCGCCCGGAATAGCTCATTGGAAAGATCTCACTGATTTGTTTCATTCAAGTAGAATTTTTTTGTGTATTTCCCATACTTATAGTTTAATAAATTTGAACTCCTAAAAATATTGTTTAGGCCCTCAAAATGCTCATGTAAGTTTATGACCTCCAAAAAATAAAAACTTTCACAAAAAATTATTGGTTCACTACTGTAATAGTAAATTAATATGAACCTAAAAGCCTATATAAAATACCTTCATGGACCTTTTTCCATCAGAAATATCAACTTACCATTTATCTTGACTTCCTCAAATCCCGCAACCTGCAAACTTTTCAAGAAACACCCTTCCCATACTTTTCCTCACAGGGTGACAAGCTAACACCTTTTTGTGATCTTCCCACAACCTGGATCTTGCAAGCTTATTGGTATTATATTTGAGGCCTTCTCCCTCACATAGTGGTAACTTACCCTACCATTAAGGTTTGTCTATGACTTGTGGCTCGCAAGCCTATTGGGATTTTACCTTTGTGGACCTTCTCCAGTGGACTTCCTCCCGCAGAATATCTCTCTTGGACTTCCTCCCATAAAACTTCTCCCACATAAATTCTCTCGCAAACATTCTCCCATGAAATTTATTCATGATCTTATTGATGCAAGCCTTTTTCATGTTGAATTTTCAAGTGGCATGTCATTGAGTTTTTCCTATGACCCGCAAGTCTATCGAGCTTAACTTCACAGACTCTCTTTCGTGAAGTGTTCCCCCACGAGACCCTTCCCACAAGCCCTTTTTACATGTAATTCACTCCAAAAATTTCCTCCCATGACATTGTCACATTGCATGCCATTAATAATTGTCTGCAATACTTTTCCTCAAAATCTTTCTCCTACAATATTTCTCCCTCAAAACTATTGACTTAGGTTCTTTCTAACCAAGACCATGTTGGATATAGACCGTCAATCATCGAGATCAAGGTGATATAAATCGTTGGTTCACCAAATTATGTCCTATGACCCATGTCTTCTACCACCATGGAATCTATTAATCCATGCCACGATACAATCCACATCATCACTGTACAAGAAATTTCAAAAATTTAGAATTTTTTTTTTTTAGAATTTTGTAATTCCTCAAAAATTTTGTCATCGATGCACTTGGATGTTTTTACTCATTCCATAATGAATCTTGGTCATTTATTCCTAATGTCGGAATGATTGGGTCGTCAATTTTCCAACTCCTCAATCACCATTAAAACACAAAGTTAGACCTCGTAGGCCAGAATTAACTTTGCAACCTATAGATTGATGACATTACTCCTCTCTTAAACTATTGTGAAGTAAATTAAACTTGAATCTTCTAAAAAAATTTGGGATTTTACTACAGTTCACCATTCCCCCCCCCCCACATTTATCACATATTTGAATCTATAACAATGAATTTTCGCAATTTGTCCAGGTTCTTGGCACATACAAACTCAGTGTTGAACCTTGAGATCTGAAATGAATTAGTAATTTCCCCCATATTAACTGACTAACATTACCATCCAAAATTAAACATAAAATAAAATTTCTCGGCTAACTAATACAATAGCTTACTAGTTATAGGAATACACATAGATTTAACCATTTTCTATCATTAATTTAAACATAGATACAACATGATGAAAAAACATTGATGCATATAATTGATTCCTCATAGCATCGTATAATTCATTCTCATAGAAAGATTAAAAATGCACAATAGTTAAACTCACAAAAACAAATAAACACATATATTTTAAAATAGTTGTGCAACTAGTTGCTTGGCACGAACTTTCCAACCAACCTTATACTTGTTGTTCCATATCTCAATATCAAGTCATCCTTGATCTCGGGATAGGAATCCACAAAAGAGGGTGTCTCTCACTATCCACTCACAGCTCAAATATTCCCACAACCCATCAGCATTCTCCTACAACTATCCCAAATTTCCTCCAACTCTCTTCCTCTTGAATTTACCAACCCAAAGAATGTACCCATTCACTGTTATCATTCCATTAGGTGTTCCATTCATTTATCAAGTTCTCTATGGAATAGGTAACTAGGAATCCCACTAATGGGAACTCACTGCTAGGAAAAAGTACCAGTAAAGAACTGACAATAACTATTTTTTATAGTGAAACTCACACATGAGTTAACTCTTTAGTCGTGATATCATGTTTCTTATACAATCCTGACAACTTGACTCTTCGGTATTTATCTCGAAAAATGCTCCAGAATTCTCCCTTCGTTGTTTCTCCAGCCATAGAGATCTTCTTTTTTTCTTTGTCTCCTTTGCTCACGAAAAATCATGACTTTTTAAAATGGTTGTTCTCCCCATAAAAATTTCCTCTCTTTTCTCTAGTATGTTGAGTTTGACACTCCCCAATGTTGATTTTACTTCATCCCCATCCTACCAATGACTATGGGATGTGAATTCTCACACCCACCCTCTTACATGTATTCATTGATTGGGCTCTCACACACTCAAATAGGAAATATAAGTTTTATACATAATGATAATAAAATTAAAGAATGTGGGTTTGGATTAATACCCATAAATAATTCCCCCCTTAGACCCCTCTTAGGAACTTCTTTCTCTTGTGGAAAAATTAGCCACCATCTTTGTCCCATGTCTCCCAATAACTAGAATCACATTTAATTTATTAAAAAAAATAAAAAATATAATTCACATATTACATCGCTTTGCCATAGCCACATTCATATCTACATTATGCTTTAATTAAATTGAGGATTATAGTACGCATGTTTGTTACACATTATTTTTGTCACCCTCATGATCGTTAATGATGTAAGCCTATATGTTGCCTTCAGAAGGGTCAGTGGCCTGAATTCCTAAAGAAAGAAGGGAGAATAACTTTTCCTAAGAGATGAAGTTGTGTTTTCCTCTGTAAAAACCCTATTTTTGAGGATTTACGCAAGCTGTGCCATAGCTAGAGTGCGAAAGTGCTTGATTTCCACAGGCTACACTATAGCTAGGGCACGGAGTTTCTGCATGTTGTACTATAGCTAGGTCGCGGCGGCCTTTGTACGTGGGAAAAATGAGCATTTTATCGATGCTTCTAGAAGGAGAAGTTTCTATGGTGAGGTGGTCTTTGAATGGTTTGTATCTTACTCGCTTTCATGATTTAGTGGGATCATCCTAACCTCCTCACCTTATCCTCTTCAACTTATAAAAGGAGAGGAGATCTCATGAAGAAATTTAGCTTGATTGGGTTGGAAAGTTCTTGAGCCTTTGAGATTAGAAATTTGGCTTGAGATTGTTAGCTTGGTATGTTGGCTTTGAGCTTTTCTTTTGTAAAGATAGATGTCAGATATATAGTCTGAGAATTCTTGGATCAAAAGTGTGTGGGAAGCAAGGAACTGTTGGAAGGAACCTTACGACATCAAGGCATCTAGTTGTAATCTCTCTTCCTATTATTAATATAATACAGTGGCATGTTTCTTTCCCATAGAATTATCTTATTTTATTGCATGACTCCTTGATCACATGCATAGGTTTTCATTGAATATACTATTGTTACGTTCATTTTGGTTGGTTTGTGTCTCACTGCAAGATCAGTATCACAAGAGCACCGAAGTGAAACAGGGACAACAAAGACATAAGGAAGAGACACTTAAAGGTATGTCTCTCATCTTTGTTTGGTAGTAAATTTGATGATTAGAGCCTAGAGAAAGCGCCATGTCCTGTCATGTTTTGTTCTAGATCTAAGTGGATCTAGGGGGATTAGTCTATGTCTGCATTCACCGATTTACCCGTTAACAAAATTGGCGACTCCACTGGGGAAACGAATGTTTTCCTATTTTTTCTTGTTTTCTTGTTTTGATTGCTTGTTTTCTGTTTTCTGAGTCACTAGGAGATCCAGCTTGACTCTCTGACTGTTAAACTTCAGTGGAAAACCTTCTCAATTTTTAATTTTTTCCATTTTTATTTAATTTCCACACCCTGCTTTGAGGGATAGTGCGGCGACTTAGAATTTCCGCACCCTACCTATTTTGACCAGTGTGGAAACATCGCTCCATACCCTTATATGGCTTGCATAAATCAGTGATTTCCGCACTGTGCTAGTCTTCCAACCTGTGGAAATTGTGAAAGAATTTGCATTTGGAGGTTTTCCCTACCCAGATTTGTGATATGGTTCTGGGGTGATTTGTTGGATCTGTTTATAGTCTGCTTGACAGCTTTGAAACTGCTTTTAGCCATATTTTCTTTGTTTTCTTTTGAAAGATTTAGTCTCTTGCTTTGAGTGTTTTTTAGTTACAAAGCATGGTTTTTCTTTAGAATTGTTTAGTGAAAGAATACTTCTTTTTCTGCATAAATCGTGTTAAAAGAGAAACTTAGTTTGGGTTGTTTTTTTTTTGAAGTGTTTTGCTATTTGTTTTAGTGTCTCTTTGAAACAAAAATTCTAATTTATTGGTTTACATTAGATTGGGGACTTCCTTGCATTTGAAGTAGCGAAATTGCATGATTCTTGGCATTTTTTGGTCTTAAATTCTAAAAAAAATTCCCCCTCATGGACAGGGGAGCCATGAATCGTGCATTGTTATACAGTCTCTTTTTCTCATTTCTTGAGAATCTTGATATTGATGAGTTTTAAAATTTTGGGACATTGTGCATATGGGAACGATAAATGTTTTCTCTTTCTCGTAGCATATATTTCATTGAAATGAAAAGATTGCATCTTCATATCTTTTCATAACTTTCGAGTCAGTCAAAACACCATATTTTCCACGCCATTTTTCCCTCTTGAGTAACAATATCCATAAAATAAAGCGCTTATAAAAATTGATTAGACATTTTTATATTTCCTAGTAGCAAACCTACATTAGATTAGTTATAGGGATTTGGAATAGGTGTGAAAGATAACTTTCCAAAGTTGCAAACAAACATAGAATATTGAGTTAGGGAGTGGCTAAATCCACGTATTACATTTTTTCTTGGGAAGCCCTTCTAACACAAGGGTCAATCACGAGGTCGGATTGAGACTGGCAGAGTTACTCACCCTTCTTTGTTGGCCTTGGTTTAGAGGTTGCACGTATTATGGGGGTCGCTTGAGAGGTATACCCACAATGATGAGTGGAAGCCTTTCAAGTTGATTTTGGGCTAGATACCCTACCCTTGCGTGTGGATCGAACTGTCGATTGTTTCCCCAGGCATCACTATAGTAGTTGGTAACCTTAGTGGCTTATCTCTTTAGGATCTTTACATAAGATGACTGTGGAGGGGAAAGTCTTCACGGTACCTGGAATCGACGTTGGCCAAACTCACTCGGGCTCCTTGGAGGGTAAATCCACAATTACTGCGTGGAAGCTTGCACCAAGGCATAAGTTTGTTAAGCAGGTTGTCAACGTAACTTTTCCACCCACTCTGTCTCATCCCCTTCTTACTTTGTTCCCACGACGTTGGATTTCATCACCAACTAGTGTGTTCATTGTGAGAAGGTTTTGTTTGCTTTCTTGCTTACTATATTTTTAGCGTGTGTTGTTTGTTTTCCCTAGTCGACTCTAGATTAGAATTTTTTTTTTAATGGCATCAGTTCCCGGAATGACCAATGAAGGAACCTCTGTTCCAAAGAAACCTTTTGTTTTTCCTTCTTACGGAAACATTGGTCCTCCTCACATCGCTACTTTCAGCCTTCCAGGCCTCATGATTGGATTACCTGTATGGTTGTTTTCCACTCAGGTAGTCCCGAATGCAATTAGTGCTTCATTTGTAAGAACTTCCCCCCAAGAAATTCAAACTCATGTTGATCCTTCACCTTCTTCACCAGTAAGATCTTCTTCACATTCTTCACTTACAAGGTCTTCTTTCATTTCATCTTCTTCGCAGAGTGAAAGCTTTGAAGCTAGTAACCTGATGGATAAGAAGAAGAAAAGGAAGAATAAGAAGAAGAAAAATAAACAAGGGTCCAAACTTCCAACCATTGTTGGACATGTTGGAAAGAAACCAGTTACTATTGATCGTGCTGGGAGTGTTGATGATGCCAAGAACACCCAAACAACCCGTAAGCCCAAGTACCCTTGCAGGCTTTGTAAGGGTAGCCATATTATTAAAGATTGTCCTGGTCTATCCAAGGTTATAGATGCATGGTCTACACACCCTCACGAACCCATGTCATTAGCCTCTGAACAACATGTTGATGACCTCCCATCAAATAGTCACGATATAGTTGGGAAGAAGAAAAGTAGAGCCAATTTCCCGTGTATGTTATGAAAAGGGTGTCATCTAACTCATCTTTTCCCTCATATGGAAGAAGCCTCTAAATTTCTGGAATACATGATTGTTTCACAGCCTCAACTTCTAGCTGCTTATTGCAAGCTTACTCTTGACCCACCTGTAGTTGATGGAATGATCAATCCATCCCCTTCATCGGTCAATCTGGTTTATCATGTCATCAATATGGGCACATCCTTAGTTGAACCAGTTACCAAAGTGATCAATCTGATCCCATCCTCGATCGATCCCACTCTCCCATTAGAGGGTGCAACCCAAGTGGTCGATATGATCCCATCCTCGGTCGATCCCACTCTCCCATTAGAGGGTGAAACCCAAGCGGTTGATCTGTTTCCACTCGTCAACCCCATTATCCCTTTGGAGAATGTAACCCAAGTGGTCCATCTGATCTCATCATCGGTTGATCCTACTCTCTCACTCAGGAGTAAACCCAATACTGCCCACGTTTTTCTCGTTGATATAGACTCTACCATGCCGGGGGGTATTCCTCCTTCTCCTGTGGAACCCCCTCCAAGTAATGAGGCCATCCATTTTGATTGGGGTGTTCTAACTAGACCTTTTCTTCCCTCTCACATTCCTTTCCAGATTATAGTGCAAGTTTGTGGTCAGGACGTTCCTCAGACGTTGATAGATGAAGGTGCGTCCGTTAGTTTTTTGTCATCATTTGCTTGGCAAGATTTGGGTTGTCCTCAGCTTTCCTCGGTTACACAAAATCTATTAGCTTTTAATAGAAGAACCAGTCAACCTTTAGGGACCCTTCCTCGGTTTCCTGTAACTTTGGGAGGGAAAACTGTCTTTATTGATGTCATGGTAGTCCAAGACCCCTTGGATTTATCTTTACTCCTTGGGAGAGATTATGTCTATGCCATGAAAGCTATTGTGTCCACTCTTTTTCATGTGATATATTTCCCTCACGATGGAAGAATGGTGACCGTTGATCAACTTTTATTTTTTGGTCCTGACTTGACTTCAATGACCTCCCTACATGGTTCGTATATGCAGACGGTATCATCCCTGCCACAGGTAAATTATGTGGCGTTGTCTCCCATGCCTTCCAATACCGATGAAAATGAATTAGATCCAGTAGTTGACATGGTGACCTCTTCAGTAGGGCTATTGAAGCCTGACCTCCTTAACCCTCTTGGGACCCTCAACATGTGTTCCTTCCAGAGTGTGTTTCTTCCGTCAAGTGAAGATCTCTTGGAGGCCATGACCGAGTTTTGTCCCTTGACATGGTGTCCTTCCAGAGCATTGTCCTCTTGGAATCCATGATCAAGAAGAGAGCTTTGAGCATGGTTCTTTGATTTCAATCTCGTTAAAAAATGAAACTAGCTTTGTGCATAGGTTTATGCTTTCGAGCTCATTAAAAAATGAACCCAGCTATGAGGATAGTTTTGCGTCACTGTGGAAACCACGTTAAAAAATGAAAAAAATACTGCAGGCATAGTTCTTGTTTATGTGTCAAGCTCGTTAAAAAATGAAATAGAGGTCTAAGGATTGAACCTGGATTCTTGATCATAGTTTTTCTTCTTTGTGGAAAGCTCATTAAAAAATGAAATAGATTTATTCCCTCTCTATGTTTGAGTCAGGTCCTTCATCTAGTATTTGAAGCTTCATTTCATTCATCTTTGCAGTTGGATGAAATGAAGCTTGGGGGGCAATTCTTCCAACCTCTGGACTTCATGCTGAAGTTGATCCACTAGCTTCGTAAGATGGGGGCTAGGTACCAACCATGCTTTGGGAAGTCGCAAGCATAGTTTTCTATAGTTCAAGCTTGTGTAAAAATAAAACCACCTACCTCAAGCATAGTTTCCTCTGGTTCGAGCTTGTGTAAAAATTAAATCAGGTCCAAGCATATTTTTGTTTAGTTTTAATCTTGTGAAAAAATAAAATCTATCCCAAGCATAGTTTTGTTTTGTTTTAAAGCTTGCGTAAAAATGAAAACAATCTCGAGATAAGTCTTTGTTCTTTCTCATGCTCGTAAATACATGAGAATAAGTTACCGAGCTTAGTCTTTATTCTTTCTCATGCTCGTAAATCAATGAGAATGTAACCGAGTATACTTTTATCACTTTTTCGGACTCTTAAAGGTTATACAAAAAAGGAACCCACTAGAGTTCCCTTTAAGCTCTTTTTAGACTCTCTAAACATGAAAAGATTGCCAAGCAACCTTGTTCTTTTTACGCTCGTTAAAGTATTTGAAGAAAACGTTTGTTGAGCGATAGTTTATCTCTTTTTCGATCTCATCAAACTACTTTACAAAAAAGGAACTGAGAGATTTCTCTTTAAGTGTTTTTCAGACTCTATAAACATGAAAAACCCCTGAGTTTTCTTTCCTTGGACTTGTTAAACAAACATTGAAAGACCCATATGGTACCGAACCACTCCTTCCTAGGGTTCGTTAAACATACTCCGAGGGACTCATCCATGAGCTTACATTACAAGCATATGTTATCCTCCTTAAGCTTGTGTAAAAATAAAGAGGTACCCTCCATAAATGGTGGGGGGGAAATTGGGAAAGAAATGTGTCTAAACCTGTATTCTATGGAAGAGTCTCTTTTGAACATGACACCCTTTCACTCTCCTTGCGTCTAGGTTGGAAAATATTCTTTTTTCATGATCATACTCCTTTATAAGATTACAAATTGGTCTGTGATCCTTTTTGTTGAGTCAGTGTTTCCAAGAGAGTTGTTGTGTCATCAATATGTTCAAAGAGAATTTCAACCCGAAAAGCCTTCTATTGTGTCGGCCTTTTCCACAGTCCTTAAGCCTTCTATTGCGTCAACCATCCCTAAGTCAGTCTTGAGTTACTAGTTACTCTGATCTACATCAAATCTTGTTACCCATTTCGTTTCATTGATGGGGGATACATTAAGGCCCTCCTATGACGAGTCTTTTCCCGTCGACTTCAACTCATTATCCAGGAATTAGACTTAGAAACTAATTAGTACCTTGGAACTTGCATGCCTCAATGGCAGGTTTCCTCGCTTTCGACAATGGGCTTTCATTATTGACCCTTGATTGGGAGATTTCATCGAGTATTCGACTTCATCTCAATAATTCACATTCGTTGGATTTTAGTATTGTACCTTGGGAGTCATTGACATTAATGGTGATTTTCCTCACACTTTTTAACGATATACACTAATGACCAGTAATCAAGTGGTTTCTACCATGTTCGACTTTGGCATATGTATTCGCATGGTTAGATTCATACTATAGAGTGGTGGAGATGAAGACCCTAAATCTTTTCTTATAGATTTAGGTTGCGTTGAAGTATATTCAGTTTGTAATGTTGCATAGATCCACATTGTATGTCTCATGGCTATGTTCAAATTTGAGTCTTTAACACATAGATACACAGTGTATTTTTGGTGGCTATGTTCAAATTTGAGTCATATTGGCATGGATCCACATTGTATGTTCGGTGGACATGACATATATTACTTGACATGGATCTTCGCATGTCGTAATTTATGCTTTGAGTCATTTGTATTCCGAGTATGGGAATTCCTACCTCAGTGATGATATATTGTTGTACTGTATTTCCTTGTTTGTTGGCAGGTTTCTGACCGATTGTTCCTTATTCCCTACACACACTCGACAAAGTATTTCAACTATCACTATGTTCTAACTTCATACTTTGGGGGGCTCTCAGTTACACATTATTTTCGTCACCCTCATGATCGTTAATGATGTAAGCCTATCTTTTTCCTTTAGAAGGGTTAGTGGCCTGAATTCCTAAAGAAATAAGGGAGAAGAACTTCTCCTGAGAGATGAAGTTGTGTTTTCCTCTGTAAAAACCCTATTTTTGAGGATTTCCGTGGGCTCCACCATAGCTAGGGTGCGGAAATGCCTGATTTATGTAGGCTGCACTATAGCTAGGGCATGGAGTTTCTATAGGTTGCACTATAGCTAGGTCACGACAGCCTTAATACGTGGGAAAAATGAGCATTTTCTCGATGCTTCTAGAAGGAGAAGATTCTATGGTGAGGTGGCCTCCGAATAGTTTAGATATTACTCGCTTGAATGATTTAGTGGGATCATCCTAACCTCCTCACCTTATCCTCTTTGGCTTATAAAAGGAGAGGGGATCTCATGGAGAAAGTTAGCTTGATTGGGTTGGAAAGTTCTTGAGCCTTTGAGATTAGAAATTTGGCTTGAGATTGTTAGCTTGGTATGTTGGCTTTGAGATTTTCTTTTTTCAAGATAGATGTCATATCTATAGTCTCAGAATTCTTGGATCAAAGGTGTGTTGGAAGCAAGGAACTATTGGAAGAAACCTTATGACATCAAGGCATCTAGTTGTAGTCTCTCTTATTATTATTAATATAATATAGTGGCATGTTTATTTCCCATAGAATTATCTTATTTTATTGCATGGCTCCTTGATCACACGCATAGGTTGTCATTGAATATATTATTGTTACGTTCACTTTGGTTGGTTTGTGTCTCACTGTAGAATCAGTATCACAAGAGCACCAGAGTGAAATAGGGACAACAAATACATAAGGAAGCGACACTTAAAGGTATGTCTCTCGTCTTTTTTTGGTAGTAAATTTGATGATTAGAGCCTAGGGAAAGCGCCATGTCCTGTTGTGTTTTGTTCTATATCTAGGTGGATCTAGGGGGATTAGTCTATGTCAGCATTCACTGATTTACCCGTTAACAATGTTATAATATGTATCAAGGAAAATAAATATCCAACAAGGGATCATCCCAAAATAATAGTCCAACTAACCATATAAAACACACAATTCTAGTAAGAGAGTATATAGCACATAACACAAAGCTTAATAATTATTGGAAGGATGCAGAACACATACTAAGGTGTAATTGATCAACAACTAGCCATCAAGGCAAACCTCAACCGTCATCCAAGGAGGATGATACTTGCAAGCATTAGATAGAAATGACCAGTGAAGAGTATATCATCCATAACCAATAATAACATCCAACATTAACTACAACTGAATATCTTTCATAACACTCAAATGCATTACGGTGTGTTACATTAAGTCCCTCAATGAATTTGTTATATTTTCTATTAATAATGTGAATAAAACATTTGAATCCTTTAAGGAAAAATGGTGGTTCTATCTATGAATTCTTGTCACCAAATAATCCATTACATATCCGTAACAAAACTAGGAATGAAATTCCAAATTTGTCAACAGAAAATTAACTCAACAAGAAATGACTTAAAAGTGATCAAAGCCCTTAACAATATTTGAATTGTGGATCTCTTTCAAACCATAATTAAATACAAACACAATTAATAAAAAAAAAATATTTTTGAGTGCCATTGATTCTCGACACCACTCCATTGATTCTCTACACCACTTGAACATATCTTGACTCACAAACATTGTAACATAATAAAAAAATCATATCTTTAGACATGCATTTCACTATTAACGCTTCCTTAGATCCAATCATCTCACTTATGAATTGATATTGAACATATCAATTAATAACTTGAAATCATAACTTTGATTCTTCTCGAATTCAACTACACTCTCTAACTATAAAAATGTATCTTCACATTTTCATCCTTTAGTATTTACACCATTATCGAATCCAAATTGCACCATTTTTTCTCCATGCATCTTAAACAACGAACAACTTGTCTATAGAAGCCAAAGTGAAAGTGAAATTATAGCAAATTAAGTGACCTTCTTACTCTTGAGTTTCATCAAATCATTAGCATGTCATACTCTTCCCCGACATTGACTTTAATTTGGTTAGAAATGATTGATGGGTTACAAGGTCCAACAATCATACATTATTCATATTCTCTAAGTACGCTTTTGTTGAAAATTCTAATGAAATTATTTATGTCATAATCTCATTTTTAAATGTTGGCTTATGAAAATTATTCATATTCTCTAAGTACGTTTTTGTTGAAAATTCTAATGAAATTATTTATGTCATAATCTCATTTTTAAATGTTGGCTTATAAAAATTCTTGAGGAATTGATTCCCTAGAAAAGCTTGTTCTAAATAGGGTCACCGAATGTTTGTTATTGTATTCAAATTAAAGTGTTTGTATTAATCCCCCTAATAAAAATAAATAGGTTAAGGTAGATTAAAAATTCAATATTAAAATTCCATAGATTTTTAAATAGAATTGATGTTTTCACTTTGAAGCATTCTAAGTCTAATGTAAAAATATTTAAAATGGTCAAGTTGGACCATTAAAATTGAAAAATTAGATATCCATCTTTAATAAATAGTTTATACCTTAAACAAAAATAATTAAGAGGGGATGGATATTTAATTTTCAATTTTTTATGGTATGAAGTTTGATATAATAGGATTTAATAGTTTATTGAATAATGTTATTTTTAATTGAAGGAAATGAGACCACCGCATAAAGACATGAGATTTTTTAATAAAATATTTCAAAAAAAATTATATTCATTATGTACATTTTCAATTTGAATTAAGTTTGGTTGACACAAATAAATATACTAACTAAAGTGTTAAATACTATATCAATAAATTCATTATTCTTTGTATTCAATCAAAGATAAGTAGCAAAAACAACTTGTTAGTAGAGAATTATTTTAGTGGGATGATTATCACCCTCGAAAAATCACCCAAAAAGACATTTTTTTGTGGGGTATAATCTCAACGCCATTACATCACATTAGAATACAAAGTTCATGTATTCCAACTCCACTTTAACCAACTCCTTAATCACATCACATGATTTTGGAGTATTAGTATCTCAACTCCACCTTAAAAAACTCATTAATCAATGCTCACCTGTGCATGCCTATACAATACATACAAAAAAATATAGAAATCCTGACAGAATTATAACACTCACTCTATTTTTGTCTATGGGGAGAAAATGTGTAATTCTTGAAAATGTCTACCACTAATAAGATTGTGCCCAACCTAAATACCTCATGAGTCTATATAAATTGGGAATCTTACCACCTATACCTATGATAGTGTTTGATATATTTATAAATATTGTTTTGAAACTTCCCTGTGGATTCTAAAATAGTGATATCATCCTTAAGCAATCCAATCCTCTTATAGGTCACGCCCAAAGAAGAGGATGGATTCAAAGTAACATACTCATATCTAATCCATATGACCATGATATCTAACAATCTAGGGTGTGTGGGATCCATAGGAAAACACATTTAGAACAATGTTATATTACCACAGTTAGGGAACATTCTTCCACCTACATATTGTTTACTAAAAATGACATCTTTGGGATTCCTTTTGCATAATATCATTGAAATAAAATCATGCACTATGGGAGGAGGGTCACTTTTCCAATGCCTTTTCCATAAATATACAAATGTGTCATAATAGAGATGGAACTCAATGTGGTATCGACAACAACAGGTGTTTTGAACTGTGTTGGGCCTAATATACCATGGTTTCAACTTATCAAGCATGCTAATAGAAATATTGAAAAATAATTTATTTCTTGAAATTCCTTAAACAGTTCAACTTGCATCATCTTCATAATGTGCTTACAATGATTATCATACACACCTCTAGATAAGAGTCACCATAGAAAATGCTTTCAATCTGGTATAGCATGAGAATGTGGTTCCCAAAAATATATGACCTTCGAGTCTAATGCCTTCTACAAATCTATCTTGGTAGAATTGTCTACAAATAAGAGCCCAATAAGTAGCTTTATTGTTTTCATATATACAAATCCTAAATTTTGTAATCCTCCACAATGCTTTTCTACAAACATGAAGCAATTTTGACATCGTTGTCACCATTCGACTTCTTGAAGTCCCTGATGTGGCAATTTTGACATTGTTATCACCATTTTGATTTTGTATTTGATACTATACTCAAGTTACTCACTCACTTCTTTTTTATTTGCTTAGATTTTAATATAAATATAATGTAATCTAATAAAAAAAAATATTTCATTTTCAACTCACTCACTTCTTTTTTTATTTGCTTGGATTTTAATATAAATATGATGTAATCTAATGAAAAAAAAAATATTTCATTTTCAATGGATTCGACCAAGTCTCATGTAGTGGCCAAAGAGGAAAAAAAAAAATTGGACATAACTTCATTTCAGCCTCATCCTAGAGATGAATTGTTCATGGTATCACCCAACAACCATAACCTATAGAAATTGCATACATACATATAAAGTGAGAAATTGAAACAAGTGATCGATCCGAAGAGCATGTATTCATTTTGATGCTATAGAGTCTTTCAAACATCGGGAAAGTCGACGAGCGAGAGGAAATATTGTCATTTCACCCATCGAGTAAGAGAAGAGTTGATGTAGGATCAAATGTTATTCCTATGTGGTTGTAGGTTGTTATGTACAATTAAATAGTCTTGTAGGGATTTTGATTTAATTCTAGATAATTGTGTTTATTTTTAGAAAATATCAGTTTGGAGTTATTTTAATTTACAGATTTTTCAAAACAGATTAAATTTTATGAGTTGCAAAATACTTTTAATAAAAAACATAAACATGGAATTGAAGAAGTATTATATCTATATGTAATTTTGAATATTGTAAAAATAATATTGTTTTTAATAAGATAATATTTCTAAAATATATATAGAAATTAAAGGTTGAATATTATAAAAATAATATATATATAATTAATTTTGTATTTCTAGTTCATATTTATGAATATGTTTTTATTTTAGTTTGTATTTATATTTAAAATAGATATAAAATATTATTATTATTGTTGTTGTTAGTTCCAACTCATAATTATAATTGTTATTTATATGTTAAAGTGTTTTTACTTTACATTAATTTAGTTTCATAATATATTTTTTAACAAACTTTTATAATTTTCAAAAAATAATTTATTAAATTGATTTTTTGAATCTAGTATTTCTATTTAAGATGATGCTCCTTGGTATCCCAAGTACATCTACACTTTTTCAAAGAACATGTTTGTTGTATCTTTCACCTACACCTTTTCAAAGAACATGTTTGTTGTATCTTTCCCCTTATGGTATTTTACAATGCATGAGAATGCACATCTTGCTAAACCTATCAAGTACCACAAACAAAAAGTCATGTCCCTTCCTTGCTCTTAATAAACCACCCATGAAATACATGGAGAT
>JZKD02S0968118.1:0-13689 GCA_000966675.3 Picea glauca | reverse complement strand
GCGGTCACGTAACCAACTTCTGGTGTAAACACGGACCTGTTTAGGGTTCACTTAAGCCATTAATTCGCCGAATTTGCAGAGCCGACCCTGATCTGAAGGTCAAATCATCTTGGGGACCGGTCCATTGGCAGTCGGGAGGCCGACTTAAGCAATTAATGCACCGTATTAGCAGATGCACGGATTTTTATGTTGACAGGCGCGCGTCGGGGCGCGCATGCACCAAAAACACATTTTTGTCCCGCACATATGCGCGCGCACCAAGCTGCTGTAAAGTGCCCTTCAATTTTTGGTTACTTTGTATAGTTTTTGACCCTTCTGGAATGCTGTGAACTTAATTCAGTGCCATGAATGAATTCATTGTTGTTTTGATGATGTGGAGTTCGTGTCGCCATGTGCAGATGAAATTTTAGTGATAACACTTGGCACAACACAGAGCCTTCTTACAATCACTTTCACTTAGCTTTGCAAGTTCTCAACACATAGTATGCACAAAGCCTTTACACTATTTGCACTTAGCTCACTGGCTTACTACTGACTCTTTCTTACATCTCCTAGCTACTTATTTATACATTAAAAATGGGGCCTAAACATGGGTAAAACCATGTTTTAACATCCCATACCTGTTACATAAACCCCAATCCCCAAAAATCCCATGAAAAGGGGGTGAGATCCCATGATTTCCACTTCGCATGGGCACTCCGTCTTCGACCAGCCTGTCGAAGTCCAAAAAATGGTCAAACATGACCAAGGTTCTCCCGAACTTAGTTGAGGGACAACAGGCCCCCAACACTCACCTGTGACTCACCTCGAGTCACTATGACTTGGGAAAATCTACTTCGAAGGCCTCGAGCTTGGCTCGATCTGCCTCAACTTTCTGCTTCGCCAGAGCTTCCTGCTCGATGAAATCTTGAATTAAATTCTCAATGACAGGTCCTTCTAAGCATTGTTCCAATGAGGTGACCACTTGTTATAGTTGTGCTCATTGTCCCTCTATCTCCTCAAAAAGTGTGCAGGATTCATCCTGTACCGACTGGAGTCTTTGGGTCACTTCCATGACCTTACTCTAGATGTCATGGACCTGCTGTTGAACTGCACATTGTTCGTGTGACCTTTTCATCTTCTCAACTACTGATAGTACCTTCAACTTTTTTTTTACTTTCGCTTATTTTTGGCCCTTGAACAATTTTTGGAGAACCTTGGTCACATTTGACCATTTTTGGGACTTCGACAGGCTGGTCGAAGGCGGAGTGCAAGGCGAAGCGAAGATCGCGGGATCTCAACCCCTTCTTAGGGTAGTTTTGGGCTTAGGGTTTATGTAACGGGTATGTTGACCCATGGTTTTACCCATGCCTTAGCCCCTTTTGTAATGTATAAATAGATATCCAGATGATGTAAGAGATAAGACTAGATCTAGGAGAGACATGGTGCTAAGTGTTATATTGTGTTGAGTGCAAGTGATGTAAGTAGTTGGATCTATGTGATTGAGTTATATTTGTGTGTACTGTGTGCATGAGAACTTGCAGAGCTAAGAGAAAGTGATTGTAAAGAGACTTTGTGTCGTAACCTAGCTCGAGGAAGGAGGGTTTGGCAAGGTGTGCACAGATCTCATGCTATATGCGGAGTGGTTTCTTATGGCTCGGTGCTTGTAGAAGATTGATAGAAGACAATAAAGAAGAGAAGAGTTGGTGGACGTAGCCCTGCACTAGGGTGAACCACGTATATCCTGTGTTATGGTTGATTTGTGCATTATAGTTGTTATGTTATTGATGTGATTTATTCTTAGTGCAGTGATATATGTTAGATGCACCTGATAGAATAGTATCTTAGCTCTTGGTAATGTGAATGAATAATAGATCAGATCTATTTCTATATGCTAAGTTCTTAGGGGTGTTATATCTTGTTGAATACTTCATTTTTATGTACTTAGGGTTTTCTCCTGTGATGTGACTAAGGGTTAAATATTGATGAATGTTAACTATTAAGTGCTCTATTAGGTATTGTAATCACATATCTGTGTCCCAGCTAGGTTGTAGACACTTGAGTCCTACAACTACCCCTGTCTCTACCTCAGGTGAGACTTCATCTGCTTCGCAGGTGTTTCCCAAAGGGATGGGATTTAGGGTTTTGTTGGTGCGTTGAACCCTGGGTCTTCCCCTATGCGAGCAAATGGTTCCATTGTTGGGACATGAAACTGTGATTTTTGGGAACTGAAGAAAAGAAAGCTCTGTGCGTAGATCTGTTGCTTTAGTGCGCAGTATTCTACTTGACTATGAATCTATGTGCTAAGAAAGGAATCAGATCCAAAATAGGTAAGATCTTAAAGCTTTGTGCTCTGAGAAAGGTAAGATAAGTGAATTTTTGTTTTCGAAAGAATGGATCTAGGTATGTCTAATATATTTTTTCCTAGTCTGAAAACTAGGGCATAACTAGAAGAAAGAATACTTGATATGAGTAGATATGATAAGAATAGTGAAATATATGTTATTCATATGCATAGAAATAATGTTTGGACTAACAAATGGATGCAGTATCCTAGAAATAATTTTTTGCAGGTTAGTTACTACGATCCCAATGTGTAGTACAGGAAAGGTTGGGGGTCATTTAAAAGAAAGAGAATATTAACCCTTTGTTATAGTTGCAAAAGACTGGGACATCTTGCTAAGGAATTCCCTAGTCAAGGTCCTATTTTCCTTTGTTGTAAGGCTACTGGACATGAATTTTTGGATTTCCCTAGAATTATTGCTAAAGTTGAAAAGATGAATATGAGACAAGAAAACCATGAGATGGGCCAAGAAACTAAGGATATGATAGAACCCCATAAATAATTAGAGACTGTATTACTACATATGAAAGAGACCTTGAATGATCACAGAGACATCAACTTATCAGAGATCTTAAACGAGAAGGAATGCATAGAAACAAGAATAGGATACTTTGACCTAGACTGTGTTCTGGATGAGGAAACATAGGTGAATATCATGATAGAAAGAACTTGGGAATTTTTTGGAAAACCTGCTATGATTCCTTCATTAGGAGGAATAGGTTTATTTAGAGGAAATTTGATAACCCTATGTGGAATACTTACCCATACATTTATGAGTGCTCATGGAACTTCGACAGAGGAAGAATTTGAGGTCATTAAATTTGTTGAGAACAACACTCCATTTACTATTTTGCTAGGAAAAACTTGGATTGAGAAAGATCAGATATGAAGGAAACAAGAAAAGGAGGATCTAGAATAGAAAAAGAAAGAACTAAGAGATTTCATGGCTAGGAGAATANGGGTATGTCGGCCCATGGGTTTACCCATGCCTTAGCCCATTTTGTAATGTATAAATAGATATCCAGACTATGTAAGAGATAACACTAGATCTAAGAGAGACGTGGTGCTAAGTGTTATATTGTGTTGAGTGCAAGTGATGTAAGTAGTTGGATCTATTTGATTGAGTTCACTTTGTGCATACTGTGTGCATGAGAACTTGTAGATCTAAGAGCAAGTGACTGTAAAGAGGCTTTGTGTCGTAACCTATCTCAGGGAAGGAGGGTCTAGCGAGGTGCGCACATATCTCTTGTCCTATGCAGAGTGGGTTCTTGTGGCTCGGTTCTTGTAGAAGATTGACAGAAGACAATAAATAAGAGAAGAGTTGGTGGATGTATCCCCACACTAGGGTGAACCACGTATATCTTGTGTTATGGTTTCTTTGTGCATTATAGTTTTTATGTTATTGATGTGATTTATGTTTAGTGTAGTGATATATGTTAGATTCACTTGATATAATAGTATCTTAGTGCTTGGTAATGTGAATGAATACTAGATCATATCTATTTCTATATGCTAAGTGCTTGGAGGTGTTATATCTTGTTGAATATTGCATTGTTATGTACTTAGGGTTTTCTCATGCGATGTGACTAAGGGTTAAATATCGATGAATGTTAACTGCTAAGTGCTCTATTAGGTATTGTAATCATAGATCTATGTCCCAGCTAGGTTTCAGACACTTGAGTCCTGCAACCACACCTACCTCTACCTCAGGTGAGACTTCATTTGCTTCGTAGGTGTTGCCAAAAGGGTCGATAGTTAGGGTTTTGTTGGTGTGTTGTTGAAGTGTTGAACCCTAGGTCTACCCCTATGCCAACACTACTTGTTTCTTTTCTTCCTGGAGATGTGAATCCAATGTCCTTAGTTTTGAATCCTCTGTAAGGCTCTCATAAGTCTGCACACTTTGATTTCTTAAATGCTTGCATTCCGAGGCCAACACCTTGATTCTTTCTACTGCACTCCTGACAGTTTCTTCTCTTTGGTCTCACACTTTCTGCCACTCTTGCTTGAAGATATTGAATAGCTTCAATGAGATTATCCACTTGAATTTTCACTATGTATTCTTCTATCTGTGCGAGGCCTGACACAGAGAGAAGTGCTCTGGTGTCTGCCTCCTTGACTCCCATCTTCTTTGTGAGCAGTTGTTCTTTTTCCTTCTGGATCTATGCTTTATCCTCTGCAAGCTTCACTTGGAGGTCATATTTCTCTTGTTTCCCAACTCGGCATTGCTCTAAGGCTTCCTCCTTTGCTTTCTTTAATTCCTATGTGTCCTACTCCTTTTCCTCCTAGACCCAACGAAGGTGAGCCTCTATCGAATATGCTAATACGCGTAGCTGGGTAGGCTCATCTCCTACTTCTATGCCCCCTGATGACAATGACACAGTAGACATTGTGTAGCTCGAATAAAGATCCTATTGTACCCCTTTGATCTCTGCCTCGATCCTGTCAAACATTGTCTCATGTTTAGCTTTGTTTCTCTGCAAAATGTCCTCTAAGGTGTCTAATACAGCTATGATGATAAGGTCAATATCATCCACCGTGAGTACATTCTATAATTTAGGCTTATTTTCTCATGATTTATTCTATGTTGATGGTTTCTTTGGGGAAACCTTTCTTTTCTTGGATGTCTCAACCTCTATGATGGGATCCTTAGGCGGTGTCACTTCACCATGTTCCTATTTGTTTTCTTCCCCTTCATTCTCTTCCTGGTCTACTTCGTCATCTCCTCCTCCTCCTGGTGAATCTGGTGTAGTTTAATTTGATGTGTTGCTCATTTCCTATACTTATTCCTTCTTCTTCCTTCTACTATTGTTGGGTCCATCATACTCTTCTCGAGTGACTACATAACTTCCGATGAGGTCAGGGTCAAAGATTTCTTCCTGTTCAACTGATACAAGGAACTCTGCAAGCCATTCCTTGGTTATTTATTCCATGTCCTCCTCTATGATTTTGTAATAGGACTGAATATCTTCCTTGTGTTCATCCCCACGTGTAGTGATGTAAATGAAATGCCTATCTGCGTGGAACTTCACAAGTGGCCTGAACTTGTGTATAGTATTTGATGTCATGCGAGTGAAATATTCAATGGCCCTCTTCAGCTGTAAGTAATATGTGTGGAACACCGCATTGGATTTCCATTATTTTTCCATGTCGATCAAATACCAGAGCGTAGTGAAATTTACAGATAGTGGTTCAAACAGCTCAATTTCAGGGAAGGTCTCTCCTTCCAACATCTCCCAAGAGATGAAGGAAATGAGAATCAACAACCAGCTAAAATGAAACTCGTATCCCTAGTCCTGTGCTTCGCGGAAATATTGCTCCAATTGGTTGATGAGGTAGCTCGCCCGGTTCATTTTCATCCCTTCGACACATTTTCCTACGAGGTCGACGACAAACCCCATGACCTGCGTTGGTTTGTTCTTCCTAACGAGCTTACCGGCAATCAACTAGGAAGATAGGCACACTACGCCATTTTGGATGGAGGCTACCTTGTATCCCCACTTCCATTTCTCTACATCACCATAAGTTTCTTTTATATGTTGTGCCAGGGCATGATCTGCAACCTTCCCTGGGTAAAAATCTTGAGGATCAGGTCCTTGCATGCTCAATCTAGTGATCTGAGGGATCGGCTCCGGATCGATGATGATGCGTCGATCCAACCATAGGTAACCACCATGGTATCATGACAAGAGGAGTTTAATGCATGCATTAACCTCCTGATTTTTGTCGAAGTGTGGTATCTTCATCAAGTTAAGGATTGTTGATCTTACAATGTCCATGGTTCATGGCTGGGGGATTATCTTTGACTTCTTCCCCATTTTCTTCTTCAAGTACTTGTGTGGTGCTAGCATGCCATAATTATTGTGGTCTCCTAAGTTGAAATCACTGATCTTTAACATCATAATCTGTCCTAACTACAGTCCAACTGTGTGTATCCCCTTCGGTAGGTACATAGTGATCAATGTATAGTTGAAGTCTCTTAGGAGGTTGTCACGACTAACCACGCTAGCCAGAGGTGGGATATAGTCGGGAAAGATTGATGGGATGATATTTTCATTTTCCAAGTCATGGTGATGCTTGCTCCATTTCTCTGTTGCAGTTCGGGATGGCCCAGATCGACATGTAGTCGATGGGGATGCTTGCACTCCTCTCGTTGATGAGGCCTATACTCCTACGTACATGATTCTCAGCCATGAGGTCTATTAGGATATCTTCGATCAATTTCTCTACTGCGTTAAGTCACTCGACATACACGCTCAAGATCAGATATCTTGGATAGGTGGACAAATTCTCAAGGTAAGAAGAACGGGTGGCAAGGTCTCAATAAGCACTGTGTGAAAGCAATTAGTTCTATGTGGCCTCAGATAATCAAAATTGGCAAAATTGTCCTCAGTAAGACATTAGACGAGTTAAATATATAACATCATAACAAACTCCTCAAATGGGTAGGAATGCTTCAATCAATGCAATTCCATCTGTTATGGCACGGTTCCAACGATCCAATGGCGAACGTTTCGGAAATAACTGTGTTTCCATCCATTCTTGAGCGTCCTTCTAATGGTTGGGATGCCTCCAATGGTCATATTTCTTTTCCATGGTGAAGTGACAGTCGGTGTTTTTCTGCTATTCCGGCGAGGTTCAAGTTATGCAAACCTTCCTTCTACGAAGTCCTCTCTAGAACCTCCTGCAATTTTTCTAGCTTTGCTTTCTTCTTACTGAGTTTTCTTGGTTTCTTCCCTGTGATTTGCATCTCTGGATTCCTCTTTCCATTCTTGTTATTATCCTTTCTTATCATAGTAACTTCGCACTATTGAGGATCTTTCACAAGGTTCAAAGATAATACTTCTTCTCTTACTATTTCTGGAGTAGGTGCTCAACTCTCCTACATGGATAGGTTCTTTAATCCTTCTTGTGTTCTTTCAACTTCGACAGCTAAGTCTCTATCCCTAAGTTTATTTGACTTGTCCTCTTGTTCTTATATTAAGCACGCTATTCTCTTATCCATGAAATCCCTTAATTCTTTCTTTTTCTATTCTATAGCTTCCTCTTCTTCTTTCCTTCAGATCTGATCCCTCTCAATCCAAGTCCTTCCTAATAAGAGTGCAAAAGGGGCATTGTTCTCAATAAACTTAATGACCTCAAATTATTCTTTTGTGGATGTTCCATGAGCACTCATAGGTACATGAGTAAGTCTTCCACATAGGGTTATCATCTTTCCTTTAAACAATCCTATTCCTCCCAATGAAGGAATCATAACAGGATTTCCTAAGATTTCCCAAGTACTTTATGTCATGATGTTCACCTATGTTTCTTCATCCAATACATAGTCTATGTCGAAGTCTGCTATTCTTTTTTCTATGCACTCTTTTTCTTTTAAAACCTATGACAAACTAATGTCTCTGTGATCATTCAGTGTTTCTTTCATCTACAATAATATAGCCTCAGATTCTTTCTGGTTCTCTAGTATATTCTTAGTCTCTTGACCTTCCTCATGGTCTTCTTATCTCATGCTCATCTTTTCAACTTTAGCAATCATTCTATGCCAATCCAAAACTTCATGTCTAGTATCCTTACAACAAAGGCAAATAGGACCTTTACCAGGGCATTCCTTAGCAAGATGTCCCGGTCTTCTGCAACTATAACAAAGAGTCAATCCTCTCTTTCTCTTAAATGATCCCCAACCTTTCTTGTACTATGCACTGGGATCATAGTGATAGACCTGCAAAATAATATTTCTAGGATCCTGCATCCACTTGTTAGTCCAAAAATTCTTTCTATGCATAGGAATAACATATCTTTCAAATCTATTCATATTACATCTTATTTCTTCTAGTTGTGCTCTAGTTTTCAAACTAGGATGAAATTTATCAAATATACCTAGATCCATTCTTTTGAAACAAAAATTTCCACTTATCTTACCTTTATCAGAGCACCAAGATTTAATATCTTACCTCTTTTCTTCAGATCATACTTCTCTTCTTGGCACGAAGCTTCACAAGTCAAGTAGAGTATTGCGCACTACAACAACATATCTACACAAAGAGATTTCTCTTTTCCTCAGTTCCCAACAATCACAGTTTTAGGTCCTGACAAAGGAACCATTTGTTAGCACAGGGGTAGACCCAGGGTTCAATGCTTCAACAACGCACCAAAAAAACCCTAACTATCGGCCCTTTCAGAAACACCTGTGAAGTATATGAAGTCTCACCCGAGGTAGAGGCAGGGGGGGTTGTAGGACTCAAGTGTCTACAACTGAGCTAGGACATAGATTCATGATCACAATACTTAAAAAGCACTTAGCGGTTAGCATTCATTATTATTTAACCCTTTATCCACTTCGCAGGTAAAACCCTAATTACAGAACAACGCAATATTCAACAAGATCTAACACAACCAAGGACTTAGCACATAGAAATAGATCAGATCTAGCATTTATTCATATCACTAAGCACTAATATACTACATCGGATGCATCTAATATACATAAATATGCAGCACTAAACATAAATCACATCAATAACACAAAGCAATCACAACACAGGATATACGTGGTTCACCCCCGGCGTGGGGCTACGTCCACCAACTCTTCTTATCTTTATTATGTTCTTTCAATGCACAGAGCCACAAAACCAACTCCGCATAGGACAGGATATCTGCACGCACCTCTCGAGGTCCTCCTTTCCCAATATTGGCACAACACAGAGCCTTCTTACAATCACTTGCACTTAGCTCTGCAAGTTCTCAACACACAGTATGCACAAAACCTTTACACTATTTTCACTTAGCTCATTGGCTTACAACTGAATCTTTCTTACATCACCTAGATACTTATTTATAGATTACAAATGGGTCCTAAACATGGGTAAAGCCATGGGCGGACATCCCATACCCATTACATAAACCCTAACCCCCAAAAATCTCGTAAAAAGGGGGTGAGATCTCGCGATCTCCACTTCGCCTGGGTGCGTTGTCTTCAACCATCCTGTCGAAGTCCAAAAAATGGTTAAACACGACCAAGGTTCTCCAAAACTTGGTCAAGGGCCAACATCATACATAAGGATTTATGGATGTGAAGGAGAACCACATATTTCACCAAGGTATGTTCCAGATAGATTGGTGCTTAGAGAAATTGCATATCAAATTGTTGACATTGGGTTTGTTTCCTCTCTATCAAAGAGTCAAAAACAATAATGGACATATATCCCAATTCCATTGGGCATTTACTCATTGTTGAATGCAAAAAATTCTCTGAAAGAAGTAAATCAAATGGAAGGAATCTGGTTAGCACAGGGAAATTTCAAAAGACATGACCCAATGGGTCTTGTTAAGAAACACTGCAGCATGGTAAAGAATTCCAAAGCATATAATCACGAGGATGATGCATTTGATATAATTTTCTAGAGAGATTTAAATTACTGATAAGTATCTCAATGAATTTATGAGTTGAGGAGTAGTCCCAAAATGAAAGAATTTCTTGATTGGAAATTCAATAGAAAGAAGGCCTTTTTAAAGGAAAAAGGTGAAAAATGGGGTGATATCCAAATAAATGTTGATGAAGAGGAATATGAATAATCTGAATCTAAGAGAGATAAATATTAGAATACTTCTACCACTGACATGCAAGTATACAAGAAAGAGAAGAAAAATAATGTAACAGATCAGGTCAAATATACAACACATACCCCTGTGGAAACAACTGAAGTAAATATTGAAGGTAGCACTAATACAGGTATTGAGAACACTCAGTCAAGAGTTGTCACAATTGTCTCTACCATTGACACTACTCCCATCACTTCCATTCCAGGTAGATTAATATATATAACTCTTGACTTTGATAGCCTTCAACCGATTCAAGAAACCATTCTATCATTGAATACCTACACCTTCAATGACAAATCAAAGACAATCATGAAAAGAAAAACCAAGAAAATAAAGACCACACAATAGGAGGAGACCACACAAGAAATAGTGCAGCTTTGGAATGTTGCACATATGAAGATGAAGAATTTGCAGAACAAGTTGTTGATGCCTTAGGGGAATTTTTTTTATGCAAATAAATGGTTAGTGAGCATACTTTCTGCTCAATTAAGAAAGTAGAAGAAACATGTATTGGAATTGCAGGAGCAATTGAGCTCTCTAGAGACTATTATGTCAAAATAACATCAAGATCCGATTGACCCTCCCATAGAATAGAACAAGGTAGCTCTTGGTACCATTTGAAAACTCAGGGATGAAGTAGATGATATGGAATCCGAACATGCTAGGCAACTCGTTGTTCTTCTAGAAGAAAAGAAAGAGATGAGAAGGAACCATGAAAATCAATTTGATGTTCTAGTAGCTCAATTAAATGAATTTAAAGTCAAACAAAAGAATTCAGAATCAATGAAAACAGAAGAAATGGAGTTAAGTGAAAAATTATCTTCTCTTCAAGAGATGTTTTATTCCAAGCTAAATGAAATCAAGGAACTCGATGACCAACTACTATGATTCACTATAGAATATCAAGCACAACTTGAGAAACATAAATTTGGTCAAATATCCTTTGATTAATTTAAGTCATGTGAAACAAAAGGGATCAATTTACCTAAAGAATGCTCTATAATGATTGAATATGAGAGAATACAAGTACAAGATTCACTGGATTCTTGGCATATTAATTGTATGCTTTCACATGATTTAATTAAAGAAACCAGCAAGAGTTGTTTGGATCTTTGGGATCTAGCTTTGGACATCATTGAAGTTCATGAGATGCCTCATGTATAGTTTCTTGGTCAATCATTACCCTTGTCAAATTGTCTTGTAGATGTGAACCAATAGAAAATCTCAAGAGAATATGGGATCACACAATTAAATTTCTAGAAAATGGAAGTTGTTGACTTGAAATCTTGCCACCTAATATAAGATCATGTAAGGGATTGCAAGGAATATTTATTTATACTATGATATATAATTAGTAGGTGGGGTTCCCTATAAGAAAACTCATAATGTTTTATTTCAAGCTTGTGCCTAAGCATTCATTTATATTCTTGGCATGGGTTCATAATTTATTCTTGGCATGAGTTGGTGCACTTCAACTTAAGGTATATCAGTGATTGATACTTCTTATTTTCAGTTTGGTGACATATCACTTTTGTAATGAGAAAAATTTGAAATCTACGCTATTCTTGGTTGCATATTCAAAAGAGGTTGAAATTATTCTTATGCATGCAAAAAGAATAAGTTGTAATGGATGGAGAAGTAACGTTATTTTATATAGTTTCATCATGCATATATAGTGGCCTTACTACAAAATCATGGTATATTATATCAAAGCATTTGTTTTAAAAATCATTTTTTGGTTCTATATAGCATTATGTTATGGAATGACATATATTATAAGTTTCAAAGGTTCAATTTGGTTTGTTTATGAAAAAGTGGTGCATATGTGGTTGTTGGTGCAAAGTTTGGGTTATTGTGTCATTAGTTTTATTTGGCATAAGTTATATACAATGCATGGCATTTGATTGACCTTACAAATGATTACCCTAGCTTTTGTATAGGTGATCACTCGATTAGTATGATAAGTGACAAGGAATGATTTGAAAGTTAATATGGCTCATGGTTTGATTCCCACTTGGCATTGGTATCAACCCCTGATTAGTTATAACACATATGTGAATTGCATGTGGTTTATGGTATTTGATTTACATCAGTGATGATGAATGGACATAGTGCATCCTTGTTGGCCATGCATTCAATACAATGAGACGTCAACATTTACTCCATAGTCCTGCATCCATCACCTTATTGGATTGAGGGTTTTTTTAGATCATTTCATTTTGTTTTGGTTGTTGAGAGATCTTGAGCACAATCTACTCATAAAACCTTGCTCCTAGTGGTTGTTGTAACCGCTCTTGGCCTTTTGTAGTGGTATAAAAGCACATTTTTGGAAAGGTATAAGCTTGGAGTCTATTCTAAATCTCTTGCAAGATATTTGTCCTTATATTGATTAAGTCTTGGCTCTGGTTATCATATTGTGTGCATAAAATATTTTATTTCCCTACTCTGTAATTTCTTGAAGGAAAATGAAGAAAAATGATGGTTGTTTAATGATAATTGGTTGAGATATGTCTTCCAGTTTCCATACTTTCAGTTTCCATTTGTTATGATTGTTTGAGAAAATTTTTAAAAGTGGAGAAAGTCTTGAGTTTTTTTTTATATTATGCATGCATTGTGAACAAGGTTCAAACCTGACTCATTCTTTGTATTCTATAATATATTTCATGATTTTTGAAGTGAGTGGGAAAGACCCATTTTAGTTTGATAGATAAAATATTAATGGGTTTTGGACCCAAGTCGAACATACCATGCATAATATGAAATTTGACCCATCTTTGATATTGTTCGACCCACAATTGAATCTGGTTGCATTTAGTCATTGTTTAAAATTTTAAAATGGGTCAAGTCCGTTTTGTGTTGGCCAATTGGAACCCGGGTTTATGAGATAACATATGGTTCTGATTGGTTTTTGTGAAATAGTTTATGATTCCTACAACCAAATTTATGCATTCATGTGAAGTGGGTATTTTGTATCAATCTTGGATATATTTGATTTTAAAAAGAAAAGGGTTTATATCTGTATGTTTTTTAGGCCAACAAGCTAAAACCCGTATCTTTTGAAATGCATGTTGGTTGATGTCTCTTCCATCCAAGTTAATGTTCTTCTTCATTCATTTACCTCGAATTAAAAGGTTTTGGGTTGATGGATTTTTTAATTTGGTCGAGTTTTCATGATATGATCATTTGTTGGTAGACTTTAAATTGTTTACTTGGATTGAGCCATGCTCAGAGTTTGAACAAACAAGGATTTTAATGCAATCATTTTATGGTGATCATGTTATGGTTATCAAGGCTCATAATTCATAATAATCTGTTTTGATTGGAAATTATTATGTTAACTCTCCTATGATATTGCTTTGGGCATGCAAAGATGTAGAGTTAATGGTGAACCTACAAATCAATGTTTTTTTCATAATGTCATTCTGATAAATTATTACTACAGTTTGGGTGAGCATGAATATCAAAATCTTATGGATATCATATGGAGATATAACACACATATGTTAGTCATTTTTAACAATGGAAATATTACTTGCGATGACTCATTTGTTCATATCATTTTGATTTACTTTTAGATGGCATAAGTAAATGTGAATTGGTTGGAGTCATATGTTAATGGATAAATTTAAAGTATTGTTATATAGACTTTCATTTTTCCCTCATACATATAATTTTACATAATCTATTTTCCCCAATCCTATTCATAAAATCTCATTTTCCATTTGTTCCTTGTCTATATAATTAAAAAGATGAAACATGAGTGACTTTCA
>JZKD02S0968096.1:0-13689 GCA_000966675.3 Picea glauca | reverse complement strand
TAATTATGTGTTTTCTTTTTTTCAAAGTCCTTAATTGTTTATGGAGAAGTGTTTCATTGCTTTCAAGACCTAAGGGTGAGCATCTAGAGGGATAATTTATGACTTTTAACTTTTTCCAGCTACAACACCTCTAGTCCTTTAGCCCCTTCTTCCCATGAAATGAGGTACAAGCCCTTCTTAGGGTCGATAAGCCCAAAAACCCAAAAGATGAGAAAACGAAAGGGAAAAGGTATGAAAGTAGTAAGTATGTGCAGGAATGGTACGATGACCCTTCAAGGAGACCCCCGAGTAGCAACCATTTCCCCAAGGGTCACCCACTTACTAGGAAACCATGTCAACCACACGAAGGTAAAATGAGGCAAAAGGTATAATTTCCAAGCAAACGTTTTCATAATCAAGAAAGGACTCTTTGCAACATGCTCAAATGCTTCAATTATTAAAGTGACACTTACCACGAGACCGAACTTGTCACCTCATGAAGCAAGACCTGTTGACCTCTATGGGCTAAGCTGGTGTGGTGGACGTTGCTACGTTGTTGTCAATGAATGGAGATTTGGTGAAGAGGAGGGGCCCTGTTTGCACAAAGTGGGTTCGGCTGGTCATCTAGCTCTCGACACTCCATGTCTTCAATCTGCAAGCCTCGAGACATCATCTCCTTAGTTGAAGATATATCGCTGATAAATCCAAAGGGTTACCAAATCTTAAGCTACAGAAATTTCATATTATTAGGGACAGCCACACAACACAATGCAAATTTTGTAGATAACATCAAAACAGAGAAACCTTTCTTTATATTGGTCCTGTGCAAACAGAAATTTCGCCCAGCATGGGCTTACATGGACAGTATGACCTGTACGGGTTCATACACTTGCTGGTAGTGCTCAGTACGTCCTCTCAACAAAACTATGGCTGTAGCCCATCCCGATTTTTCTCTATTTTACTACAAAATACTAACAAACACAGTTTAAATGTCAAACTCTAACCTGGGTAATATTTCTTTTCCCTGTTGGATGAATGTTCAGTCTATACGAATTCTGTACTGTACGAATTCCTCTCCCTTTCTTTATATTTGTTGTTTGTTTACTGGTGCAGTTAAATAATGGCCCTACCTTGGCCACTTAGTCCATGTCAGACCCTACTCAGCCTCTACTCTTTCACTAGGAGCTAGCTCGGCCTCCTTTGGCAGACTTTAGGCCCTAGCTCGACCCCTCGACCCCTCTTGGTAACTGGATTACTTGCTGGCTCTAGTTGCCTCCTTGTCTAGTACTGTAAGACCTGACTTGGTCTCTGTCACGGGCCTACTCAGCCTCTCCCTTTTGCTTGGTATGATGTTGACCCTACCTCGATCTCCCTAAGATTTGTTGCAGGCCCTAGCTCGGCCTCCTCAACAGGTTCTCCTCAACCTAGCTCTTAGCCTCCCATGGAAGAGCCACTTTGCTTGGTCGACTAGCTTCCTTTCTTGAGGTTATGAGATAATGAGGCTTGCTAGGTTATTTGTAACCCTATCCTTTTCTCTCATGCAATCCTGGCCCTAGGATCATTTCATCAAGATCTTAATCTAACGGTGGGGACTTAATCACTCATTGAGGCAACTTAAGTCACATCCAATGGCTGTGATTTAATCTTAAGTTGTCTTGAGTGGTCCCCACCAACTAAAGTGTTGTCTAGACATAAGTTGGGTTTCTTCCACACTACTAGACACCCCTAGTGTGGATGAACCTGCCTGAGCTACAAATTCTAACACTCAAATTAGCGAGGAATGTTCTGCCATTGGAGCTACCTACTAAATCAGCCCTCAAGGGGTTGTCCCAAATTCTGGCTTGTAGCATCCCTTCAGGGATGGCTATAACAGTCTCTTTCCTCGCATAGTCCACCTGGTTGTCCACTTGTCGCAGCTCCCTTTCTTGGCTGCCAGCTGCCACAAGACTTGTGGTTGTCCACACACCTACCGCCACACACACAACAGTCTTGTAGTTGTCCACACACATGCTGCCACACATACAACAACTTTGTAGTTGTCCACACACTTACTGCCACAGGTTGCAAGTTTGGCCTGCCTCAGGCCGCAAGTCTACCCCCTGCAACAGCCACTTACACATAGGTTTACCCACCTACATGCAGCCCTAAAACCACAAGCCCTCTCAACCTTTTGTCTTCACGGGTTTTGTTGATGGCCCTAGCTCGGCCTCTTTGATAGGTCCCTCTTGACCTGGCTTCTTCAACTCTATTTTGCTTCTAGAATGGATTTACCTTGCTTGGTCGACTTATTCTTCTTTCAGCTTAGAGGGTACGACCTCCCTCTGGGTCTCCTTCTTCCTGGTCTCTGCAATGTAGGGCTTTAACACTTCACTTAGGGCTATCAGAACCTCGCTCTGATACCATGAAGATATATAGCTGATAAATCTAAAGGGTTATCAAATCTTAAGCTACAAAAATTTCATAATATTAGGGACAGGCACACAACACAATGCAAATTTTGTAGATAACATCAAAACAGAGAAACCTTTCTTTATATTGGTCCTATGCATATAGAAATTTCGCCCAGCCTGGGCTTACATGGACAATACAACCTATACGGGTTTGTACACTTGCTGGTAGTACTGAGTACGTCCTCTCAACAAAACTATGGCTGTAGCCCAGCCCGATTTTTCTCTATTTTACTACAAAACACTGACAAACACATTTTAAATGTCAAACTCTGACCTAGGTATTGTTTCTTTTCCCTGCTGGGTGAATATTCAGTCTGTACGAATTATGTACTGTAAGGATTCATCTCCCTTCTTTATATTTGTTGTTTGTTTACTGGTGCAGTTAAACAATGGCCCTACCTTGGCCACTTAATCCCTGTTAGACCCTACTCGCACTCTACTCTTTGGCTGGGAGATAGCTCGGCCTCCTTTAGCAGACTTTAGGCCCTAGCTCGACCCCTCTTGGTAACTGGATTACTTGTTGGCTCTAGCTGCCTCCTTGTCTAGTACTGTAAGACCCGACTTGGTCTCTATCACAACCCTGCTCGACCTCTCCCTTTTGCTTGGTATGATGTTGACCCTAACTCGGTCTCCCTAAGATTTGTTGCAGGCCCTAGCTCGGCCTCCTCAACAGGTTCTCCTCAACCTAGCTCTCAGCCTCCCATGGAAGAGTCACTTTGCTTGGTCAACTAGCTTCTTTTCTTGAGGTTGTGAGATAATGAGGCTTGCTAGGTTATTTGTAACCCTAGCCTTTTCTCTCATGCAATCTTGGCCCTAGGATCATCTCATCAAGATCTTAATCTAACGGTGGGGACTTTATCACTCATTGAGGCAACTTAAGTCACATGCAATGGCTATGATTTAATCTTATGTTGACTTGAGTGGTCCCCACCAAATAAAGTGTTGTCTAGACATAAGTTGGGCCTCTTCCACACTACTAGACACCCCTAGTGTGGATGAACATGCCCGAGCTACAAATTCTAACATTAGTTACCCCTAGTTTTGGGGGGTAACACCTCCAAGAAAAAGTCTCCATTTCCTCCATCTTAGCATTCATTGCACTCCCTCTTGTGTGGTTTTTCAATTATATTGTTGATTTTCCTTCAAGCTTTTATCTTTGCCCTAATTCGATTTTCTACAAGCCATGTATGCAGCCACATCGAACTTGGAAGTTATGCAGGGTCTTGTCGCCAGTGTGCTTTCCTCTGAGGTTTGCACGCAAACATTTCTCATTCTACAAGCCTTTATGTGGAACTTTTCAATTTTGATGTCTATGATGTAGTGTTGTGTTGGAACTTATATTAAATACTTATTATGCTTTACCCAAATGCTAAAAAGCTAAGCTCCAAGATTAACATAACCACTTGTTTCCAAGTAACAGTCATGACCATTCAACTATTGCACTTAAAAACAATGAATTTTTTAGACTATATCATTATTTTAACATTATGAATCCATGACGAGGAGGCAGGTGCGAGAGGGGTGCTCTTCGACCCTAGAGGAAATCAATTAATGGAGTATTCTTGGAAGCGAGGAGTCACTACCAATAACAAAGCAGAAGCATATGCTCTGTATATTGGCATACAACTGGAAAAGAAGAGACAAATTAATGCTCTCAATATAGTCAGCGACTCTAAAAATAGAATTCGCTATTTTATCAAGGCCTCCTCTCCAAAAGATACAAGTCTAAAAAATTTAGTGGATCGCATTAGAACAATTGTGCACGGTTTTCAGGCACAATTCTATCATATCCTCCGACATAATAACATTGCAGCGAATACCTTAGCAAATAAGGCCATTGGGCTAGCCCCTGGTCATATGGAGGTGAATGGAGAGGTGCTTGTGGTTCCCCCTCCATAAAAAAGCTTGCGTCCAAGTGTTATAAGATGTCATGGCACATGGTAAGCTCCCTCGGCCACATGGAAGGGACATGTCCATTATTCATCCCAGTCATTTCAGTAATGCCCCTGTGTTCCATCATTCGGATTTATGGCCAGTATCAGTTGGCTCATAGCTAGATCATTCACAGGAGGAAGTCTATACGGTGTGGGCTCGAGTACACTCCGATTCTGATGGCTCTGAAGCAAGGGAGACGTATGATGATTATGGAGGAAGGTGGAAAGGACAGCAAAGTACTTATCTACAGCCTAATTCAAGAAGGTATCGTCAACAGTACCTCGGAGAAGCATGCCCAGCTTGTGAAGGATAATTCAGGCATTGATACACAGGTACGTTGCACTAGAGGAAATGTGAGTCTAAATGGGAATAAGGTTTACTATGTCATTGTGAAAATTTGGATATGTAGTCTGTATTGGAATCGCCTGGGTTGCTCGTCACCTGGTTAGACTAGGCCATTTGACAATCCCGAGGAGTATTCAACAAGATTGGGTTCTAAGTTAGCAATTGGTGGCCCTAATTTGGTGAGTAACTCTGGAAAAGTTAAGCCAAGCTTTAGAAGGCATTCTGTAGAAATTCCTGTGTGGTCGATTAAGGTATTGAAGCATCCTATTTTCAGTGTTCAATTTCGTCCTCAGCAAATTCTCTTGGATAAAGAAATTATTATGGATAACAAGGATTGGATAGAAAACATGGATGAGGAAATGGAGGCTAGCAATGAGGAAAGGAAAATTTTGGCTCTCAGAATAAATTCTCTTAGTTCTACATCAACATTCACTCTCGATACTCTTATTCAGCATCGTGTTCTCATTGGTCAGCTTCAAGATGAAGTAGACTTCTTGCGTTGTCAGCTAGTTTCACTCCAAATCCAGATAGCATCGAGGAATGAGGAACCTAGTAATTCAAGTTCAGTTGCAGGACAAGCAAGAGGAGAAGCAGTTGAAGTGGGAATTTTGTCAGATCTGAATGCACCTGTGGAAGTCGTTGAGGAACAAGAACAACAAGAGAATGATTATGTTCCAGAAAAAGCCAATAATACTTAATGTATATTTTGTCTAACAGTATGTATAATTGGGTTTTTTTTTTTCGAATCTATGTAGCTAAGAATAGCAGTAGTAAGATATGGACAAGTGATAGTTGGAAGATAAAGAACACGCTAATAGAAGCTCTGTTAGAGATGGAATTGTGTTTTTTTGAACTCTCTTTTCTGTATCCTGTGGTCTAGGCCACGCCTTTTTTTATATTAATATAAATCCACCAGTTCTTGTGAAAAAAAAAACATTATGAATCCACAAAACCATTTCCGACGGCCTAGAAAATGTGTTCAATTTTCAAAATGCTTTTGGAAGTTGAAAACCATTTATTTTATATTTTAAGACACCAAAAAATGCTCAATCATTTCCAGTCATTTCTAAAAACAACATGGGCAGTTTCCCGACCATTTCTAGAATTTGCTAGAACCCATAAACCATTTCCAGAATTTTCTCTTTCCTTATTTCAACTTCAAAACCCAAAAAATGTGTTCAAAAATTGTTACAGATGATTCACTTTTGCCTAGTAGTTACTAGAGAAGATTCATTCTTGTTGAAAAATGTAGCTCGAGCAAAAAATTCTTACACAGGTCTCGGTGTGAACAGAAGTAGTTCAAGACATTTCGAAGTGACCACTTTGGAAAAGTGGAAAATAATTCCATCTTGTAATTTCACTTGAAAATTAAAAGAAAAAGTGAAAGTCTTATGTTTTGAAGTCAAATAGTCTTAGAAATCTAAATAAAATGTTCTAGAAGTTCTAGAACAATAGTAACTTAGATTAAGATTTAATCTTAACCTTACATATCATGATTGAAATAGGTGGGAGCTAGGATTGAGGATTAGCTATCTCTCTCAAAGCATAAAGAGGACAAGATAGGAGAACTTGATCTCACATGAGAAGAGAGCAAGAGAGCTGGAAGAAGGAAGAGTGCATTCAAGGAGAAAAAGAGAAGATTGCTAAAGAGATTAGCAATATACTAGTAGGTCGTACAGGCCATACGACTGTTGTAGTTGTCTTTTTCTTATGCATAGGTCGTACACCTTCAAATCTAGCCGTACACAATCTTCTCTGGATTGTTGGAGTGTGTTGTAGTTGTTGAAAGGAGAGAAAGAGTAGTTTGTTGTCCAGGAAAGGCAAAAACGGTGCAGGTCGTACTATTGTAACTATACCCTCTCTTACATAGGCCGTACACTATTGTTTGACGTGATTTTATTGATCGTGGAGCTGCTAGTTCAACCAAGCTACAGAGGTCACCTTGTAATCTTTGATCAAAGGAATGAAAAGTTGGCTAGAAGGAGAAATCCCTGTGTATGTGTTTTATTTCTTTCGTTGTTCATTTTTCAGTTGTTGTGTGATTGATGCAATGTTCAGAAATTTAATTTTCTGCCTTTGAAAAAAAATTGTTTTTGAGTTATTTAATGAGAGAACATTAAAAGAAATCACCTAGGCTAGAAAAATTTACATGGTATCAAAGCAACCTCTCTGATTGAAATTCTCAAGGATTTATAGCAATAAATCAGCTGCCGCAAAGAAGGACTACCAATTAGAGGGTTTCAATATTTCTTTTAAGGATTAATAATCAAATCTGGGAGTTTGTGAATTAGATCTCATAGATGACCTCAGCTACCCTCAAATTCGAGGACAGACTGGATGGCACCTCAAATTTCTTGTCATGGAAAGTGAGGGTTACACTCTTATTGGAAGAGAATAATCTCTAGGATATCATCAAGGATGTTGTGCCTTCACCTACAGATCCACAACAGTTGAAAGCTCACAAGAAGAAGGAAGTGAAGGCCAAGCAGATGATCATGGATGCCATAAAGGATCATTTGATCCATCATATATACAAGAAGAAAACTACAAAGAAGATGTTTGATGCCCTAGTTGACCTCTACTAGAGTGAAAACGTAAACAGAAAGATGATAGTGCGAAACAAACTCAAATCCATAAACATGACCAGATCATATTCAATCACCAATTACCTTATGAAGGTCATGCAGATTCATGATCAACTTGTAACAGTTGGAGAGAAGATTATAGATGCAAAGTTGGTAAACATGGCACTGAATGGACTCCATGCTTCATGGGAACCATTTGTCAAAGGTATTTGTGCTCGTAAGAACCTTTCTAACTTTGAAAGGGTGTAGGATGATTGTATCTAGGAGGAGACTCGGATGGAATCAAAGGCTGGCAAGAAGGGTGGTGACGACAACCTAGCCCTATTTGGTCTGACAAAAAAGGGCAAAAATAAAGGACCCAACAAGGGTAAGGGAAAGAGTGAAGAGTCGGCCTCATAATCAAGGAAGAAGGACTTGAGTAAAATTAAGTGTTTCATTTGTCATAAGCATTGTCATTATGCATCACAGTGTCCAGATAAGAATAAGGGTGAAGGAAGCAGCAACAAAAGTAGGTAGCAGCCTCTACAAGAACTCAAATGAAGGAGTTTACTACCAAGTTTGAGAAGGATTTATTGATGGTATATTGCCTTTCTACCAACACGGTTCCTAGAAATGCATGGTATGTGGACAATGAGGCATCTTGTCATATGACATCAACCCGGTAGTTATTTTCTAGTTTAACGAAGCAGGACTCAAGAGTACAAGTTGAGCTTGGTGATGATGCCAAGTACCCAGTAGCAAGAGTTGTACTATTCCCTTCCAGCTTGAGTTAGATAACTCTTTAGATTTTGACGATATCTTGCTTCTTCCAGGTCTTAGAAAGAACTTGCTTTCGGTTTCAATTATGGAGAAAAGGGCTATGCAGTTGAGTTCAAGAACCAACGAGTCCTCATCATGCGAAGGAATTTAGCCCAGATACAACACAAGTAATAAGGGTTAGAGAAGGTAATCTTTATAAGGTGCAGGGTGACCCAGATTGAGCCCTAGTTCATCACAATGACAGCCCTAGTTCATAACAGTGACAGCTTGTGGAACTTGTGGCACAAGAGATTAGGGCACCAACATCACAGGGCATTGCCTATTCTGAGGGAGATAGTCACAAGTCTTCCAAAATCCAGAATTTAGTATTGAACAACATGGAGTATGCACAGGGTGCATGCTTGGTAAGCATGCCAATGTTGTTTTCCCAAGCAACAAGCATAGCTCTAAAAAGATTCTAGACCTAGTGCAAAAGGGAAGTTTGAAGCTTTTAAAAATAGACTTGGATTGGTGCAGAAATCCTTCCTCGCTAAAAGGAAGTGTTGAGAAATGTAGCTCGAACAAGAACTTCTTGCACAAATTTCAATATGAACGTGCAAGAAGTGGTTCGAGACAATTTCTTTAGTGACCATTTAGGTAAAGTGGGAAATAATTCCATCTTGTAATTTCACTTTAAAATAAAAAAAACAAAGTGAAAGTCTTATGTTTTGAAATCAATTAGCCTTGGGAATCTAAATGAAATGTTCTAGAAGTTCTAGAACATTAGTGACCTAGATTAGGATTCAATCTTAGCCGTACATCTAATGATTGAGATAGGTGGGAGCTAGGATTGAAGAGATTAGTTATCTCTCTCAAAATATAAAGAGGACAAGATAGGAGAAGTCGATCTCACATAAGAAGAGAACGAGAGAGTTGCAAGAAGGAAGAGCATTCCAGGAGAAGAAGAGCAGATTGCTAAATAGACCAGCAATATACCAAATGGGCATCCAAGCCGTACCACTGCTGTAGCTGTTTTTTCTTATGCACATGCTGTACACCTTCAAATCTGGCCATACATAGTCTTCTGTGGATTGCTGGAGTATGCTGTAGCTGTTGAGAGGAGAGAAAGAGCAAATTGCTGTCCAGGAAAAGTAGAAACAGAGCAGGCTGTACTGCTGTATCTGTACCCTCTCTTACACAGGCTGTACACTGTTGTTTGAGGCAATTTTATTGACCATACAGCTGCTGGTTCAAGCAGGCTGCAGAGGTCACCTTGTAAGCTTTGATCAAAGGAATGAAATCTGATTAGAAGGAGAAATCCCTGTGAATGTGTTTTATTCCTTCCACTGTTCATTTTTCAGTTGTTGTGTGATTGATGCAATGTTAAGAAATTTAATTTTCTGCCTTTAAATAAATTCTATTTTTGAGTTATTTAATGTGAAAACATTAGGACAGCACTCACCTATAGGCTAGAAAAATTTACAATTCTGTGATGCAAAGGTCTGATTTTGCATTGCAAAGAGTTGATTTTAAGTTATATGATCTGGCCTTAAGTTACAAGAGTCTCAATATTCATAACGGGAGTTTGATTGGATCTTCAGTTGTCTTCCAAATATCATTTTATGTTACATAAGGTTGATTTGCATGCCCAAAAACTGTGTTCAAAACCACTATCTTCCGAAATTATTAAAGGTTTTATTTTTGCAGAGCAGTTACTGCAGAAGTTTGATTCTGTGTTGCAAGGGTCTGAATTTGCATTACCGAGAGATGATTTTGATTGATAGGGTCTGGTCAGATGAAATTATGACTTTGATAGATACATGATACTAAAATCTAGATAGATTTGCTTGACCATTTTTATTCCCATTTCTAAACCAGTTTCCTAGCATTTCCCCTGTTTCCTGCAGTTTCCAACAGTCTACCCCCAAGTTTGTGATACTTTTGTCCCTTGCCATACTCGTTTCTACAAATTTGTTTCCCATCATTTCTCATTCTTGATTTCCAATACAGGGGACACATGACAATAACATTAAAGGATAAATATTTAGAAATTAGATTACATGGTTGGGAACATGACAAGACTAACCATTAGTATAAAATTTATACCTGTTAATAAAACATGTCCTTTGCATCTGCAGTTCACACCAATTACAGAAAAATCACTCCCTTACAGCAACTGTGGCACTCATTAAGCTTGCCCATCTCCATATGATGGGTTACTGCAAACTATAAGTCAATAACTGTAGTTATCATACATAATATCAACCTAACTAAAGCACGAAAGAAGAATAGATTCCCTATCCAAGTGGCTCCCTACTCAAGAGACAGTGAACAATTTAAAAAACTATAGCTCTGTTGTTCTTGGTGGGTACTGGGCACTACTTATAATGGGTGATATAGTTTCCATTTTCAAAAAGTTACTTACAATTTACCACCTAAGGTAGGATGATTAGACCAAAGGTGCACTACTGGTTACGTTGCAATGTTTCTTGAACTCTGGATTACTCATCCCCGGATGCCTTGCCCACGATTCTTTGAATCTATGTTGCCGGAGGCCCGGAGCAGTCCTTCCCATAAAATTTCAGGGAGCAACACATATAAATTAATATATACTTTTAGATATTATGTTGCATATATATTTTTAAAAATAGTACAGAATGCTAAATTAGTTGCAGAAAGCAAATGTTTGAGTGCTACTAGTGGACAAATACTATATTAATAAGAATCTAGAACTATGATTGATTTATTTTCATTGCGTCCTTTTATAACAAGCCTAGTTTAAATGAACCATTTAACTGTCATTAATTCATCCATATGAATTGAAACTTGAATCTGGGATATTTTATTGTAGAAAGGGCTATCTTGCAATGCCCTCAACTTGAAGTTCCTTGGGTAATGAGGATATAACCTTTTTGTTATCATTAATTCATCCATATGAATTGGAACTTGAATCTGGGTGATTTTATTGTAGCAAAGGCTATCTTACAATGCACACAATTTGAAGTTCCTTGAGTAACGAGAATATAATCAAAGTAATTTGGTATTGGGAAGTTTATTCTTCACTTTTGCCTTTGAGTTGTTTCTCTTCATCATAGTACTCGTGCTATATTGAACTAAATATTTTCACTCCTCAAGATTTAAACTAAATATTTGGCATCTGTAAGGATTTTTATAAATTTAAATTTTACTCTATTTGATAGTCTCTCATTCTGATTCTAATGTATGCTGTTTGTTCTGATGCCTCAACATTATAAATTTCTGTAACGGAGAAATAAAGTGAGAAACAATGATAAATAATACAAAGAAAATTTATGCCCTATATTAATATGGTGGTAACCAGAAAATAGGCATCAAACTGTGTGCAATATCATTAATGGATAAACAGGAAGGAGGCAGTTATAGTCACTAGATTCGACTCGACAAAAGACTTGCAAAGCAAAAGAGTCAAGAGTTTAACTCAACTCAGGAAAAACTTGACAAAAGCTAGGCAAGTACAAAAATATAAAGAGGGTGAAAGCAAGCAAGGGAAGAGGATGAAAATGAGCTCATTCACCCCATCTTTGGGCATTAAAATTTATAGAGGGCCCAGCAAGTCAAACTCATGCTCCGCAAGTATAACTCATGACTCAATCAACAACTCACGAGTATTGGAGAGTCAAGGGTTTGACTTGTGAACCGTTGATTAAGTCATGATCCGTAAAATAGGGACTTATATCCTACTCGCTTCACCGACACAGATCCTTTGCGGAATTACTTATGATCTCTATTCTCTATCTTTGTCTTGGACAGAGGACTCTTCTAAACAGTCACTAGGCTTCGATTCCTCTGCCTTGTAAAAGGACCTCTATACTTATGATGGCTGCAAATCCTCCTCGTGGTTGTAGCCTGTTAGAATTTAAGGGAAAACGAAAACAGTAATATTCTTTTAAATGTATTCACTACTGTAGATATAAATCAGCAAGCAAAACAAAATTTCTGAAGTAAATTAAACACAGAAACAGTACAATAGATCTGAGCATGTAGGAAACAATTCTAAGCTAGATCTAAACATGAACAGATCTGATCATTAGAAATAAAAATTCTGAACATTAGCATAATCGGAACTGATAATAAGCAAAGCAATAACTAAACATTACCTTGATTAAAACCAAAAACAAATTTACCTTAGATGCTTTGTTGCTGTCCTCTTTTGATATGCTCAGAAAAAACTGTTAAAGGTCATGGATCAAAACCCTGAAGGGTTTGATCTCATCATGATCTTAAGTGGACAGTTTGCCAAGAAGAACTCAAAGACCAATCAGCATAAGCAGGGCTGATATAAAAACCCCAAAGACAACAATTAGGCTCAAACAAAAGCTGTCCAACATGTACTGTAATGCTACAGTAAAATAGGAGGTAAGCATAGGGCTTGTCTAATCAAACCCTACAACAAAATCTGGTAGGAAGAGGCAGCATGCAGAAGACACCAGGGGCAGCAAGATAAAAACACCAGTGGCAGCATGAAGAGGAGCCAAAGGCTGCCTAGGAGACAGATGCAGCCATAGGGTAACCAGCGGCAGCTTGAAGAGGGACTAGGAGGAGGCCGCGGCACTTTATCCAGCTAGAGGGAGGTCCCCACCACCTTAACACAGCAAGAGGGAAGGTTGTGGCACCATAACCCAGCAAGAGGGAACCAATACACCAGCAAGAAAGCTCCCAACCAGCAATAGGGAGAAAAAACCAAGGTTGCACTTCAAAAAACAGCAAGGGAAGAAGCTCCAAGGAGGCCGCACCAAAAGAACAAACTGAACAAGAGGGCCGCAGCAAAATCAGACCAATAGAAGAGAGTGAGTAAGAATGAATGAATGAGTGAGGGGTGAGGTCTTTTTATAGTTTAGAAGAGAGGGTAGTGTTAATTTTGAATGAGTGAGGGGTGAGGTCTTTTTATAGTTTAGAAGAGAGGTTAGGGTTAATTAAATTAACCCTACCTTTTAGGGTTAATTAAAACTCAATTAAAACAAAATAAAAAATAATTAATATTTTAATTAATAAAAATATTAATTATAAAGTCAACAAGTCAAAGTGACTAGACCAACACCACAATAACATTAAGAAGGACGTGGCCCAAGCAAGCAGAGGCAACAAGACAAAGTCAAAGGGGTTTTCTTCAATGGCAAGATGTCCACATAAGTCTCATGATAACGTATAAGCTTTTATCATCCCTGCATAAGAGGAAAAATCAATGATGTGGTCATGTCCATCTTCATAGCTGCTTCTAGGTCTCATGGACCATCCCGAGAGTGGAAGAAGATCACACATCATCACATCTTGGTACTTAACCAAGAACTTGCCTGGTCCCAGACCAGGGTACCCCAAAACACATCTGGGGGCCCTAGATTACATCTAGGGTCTTATTGACCAAGGTACAAAACCAAGGATCAACCCAAGCGTTAAGCAAGGATTCCCTGGAACCAAGGCTATTGGAAGCGCGGAGCGGGAGCGGGGAGCGGGAAGCGCAGATTTTCAAAAATCTCCGGGAGCGGGAGCGTTTTTTATATAATACAAAAAATATATATATATATATATAAAACATGCAGAATGTTGAATCAATTGCAAAAAACATGAAAACATAGATATAAGATCATTTAACTAATTGATTAGTGATGAATCGATGATCA
>JZKD02S0968063.1:0-13689 GCA_000966675.3 Picea glauca | reverse complement strand
AGACTTGAACTCAAGACCTCTTACTTAATAAGGCAATTTTTAACCAAATGATCTAGCAAAACATATTGTAATGTTCATAAGGAGGATTGTTGTTGTTGATGATGATGATGATGAAAACGGCCTTGGAGAGCGTGCTAAAAAAAAACTCTTTTCACGCAAGAAAAAAAATCCTGCTTCTAGATGACAACAAGGGTTAGATCTCGGTTAGCTTACCCGAAAGATGCACCTTTTTCCTATCTATTTCTGATTTTTCGAGATCGTACAGGGCGCGGGGAAAAGAGCATACATATATCTAAAAGAGTAGCAACCCAGAAATAAATAAAACAAAATCGAAATAAAACCAAAATACTACTCTGCAAAAATTTAAAAAAAAAAAGGCGTGTTCAAGCTTTATACCTTCGGATCTGACTGTAATGGTCGTATCTTGGGCAAACAAAAACCTTTTCGAGTGAATCGAAAAGTGTTCCTGACTGAAACGAGCACTCCAGACACAATAGAACAGTCCTCTCAGCCCATAATTGTATGGAAATGATAGAAAGTGGAGATAAGGAAACTCGGCTTCACGATCTCAATCTACAACAGGAGTGGGTCATCAAACAAGCTCTGATACCATGTTCGACAACACAGGTATTCCAACAGAGGATGAAAACCTTCAGTAAGAAATCACATAACCAAATCAAAGATCAACACACCGATGTTTTCACGTGGTAATACCCCTATGGGGAAACATCCACGGCCCCAGCCAACGAGGCCACTTGGAGCAGTTTATTAATGCAACGAAAAAGATTACAGAGAGATTTTACAAGAGAGTTTCTCACAATCAATCATCGGCAAATGACCCTCCATTATCTTTAAATAGATATCATGGACCAATCGAGTGTTAAGCCACAGATCAATGGTCGTTAAGATCGAGGAGAGTATGAACCGTCGGATCACTCTATGTCGGGAACATATCGTGACCATCGAATTTCTTAACTACAAATGCATACTAAAGAAACACATTAGAAAACACACTTTTACCTAACGACACAATAGACCAAGTAGATCTTACTAACTCGTAAGTGTCTAAATATCCTAATAGTATTGCAACAACTGAAAATGAGTATTGCAGCAATTGAAAATGAGTGTTGCCACAATTGTAAATGAGTGTTGCAGCAATTGGAACTAAAAAATCCCCCATGGAAACATCACAATCTGCACAACAACTTGTATGGCATATCATCTTTGCAAATGAACTTAAAGATAAATGAAAATATGATATTTTTCTAATGTTTAATCATAATCTCATGTAAATTACTAAAGAAATGTAATGGAAACACATTAAGTCTAAATCTTGCGTAAGAATGGATTGATACAAGGTCTAGGTAAGTGGAAATGGGTTAAAAGTAGGAAAATATGGTATAAAAATATGTCATTTATGGAGCTCGTCGGCTACAAAGCAAGGGCCCACTCTTGCAACAAGCAAGTGAATGGTATCTTCTAGTTACTATTTTCTCTAGCATTACTGCAATCTCATTTTACTTCTACAAATCTCAAGTTTTATTTCTACAATTCCAATTCATGTTGTTGTCTTTAAATTAGTTTCATTTTTGCAATTTCAATTTTTGTTGGTATGATTAAATTATTTTCATTTATGCAAATTCAATTTCAATTTTTCAATTGGTTTTATCTTGGGTGGTTGGGAGGAATGGCTATTATCCTCCCCACTCAGGTTCAATTCCCGAAAGTGATATGTTGAGCTCATAATGACGATATTGTTGTAATGGCTTCAAGCCCTCTTTTTATTGGCCTTGTACCCTGAAGATTCTAGGGTTTACCTTGGGTACCATCATCAAAATGACAAGAAGTACTTAGGGGTTTTCTCTAGCTTTGTAACCTAGGAAAAAAAGGTTCAATTTCAATTTGTGTGCCTAGTTAGTTTTACCTATGCAATTTCATTTTTTTACTAGTGTGCATAATCAATTTTTATCCCTTATTTTTCGTTTCTAGTAATCTTACTTCTGTGGAAAAGCACTACAAATTAATTCACCATCATCATCTAATTTAAAGGTTAAAATATGAACATAAGACTTAATAGATTGAAAACAATGAAAACTCTCAAAATAATTAAATCAATAATAATAACCCAAGAACTAAAAGCTCTATAAAATGAACATATAGTGTAGGTGTTTTGAAAGTTTACAATCCTTGGTTGATAATTAAAGTACACTCCAACTTATATTGGGTTCATTAATCCCAATCATTTCTCAAAGTTGCCAACAAATTGTTTGGATAGTCAAAATACATACACCAAAATAGGGCCAATGATTAGTTAGGATCCTAGCAAGTGGGATGTTTCCAAAACCATATGCCACTTGCAAAAACAAACATCAAAATGAGAGAATCTTTATATGTTGAAGACTCTTTTAGGAAATTAACACCCAAATTGTCTAGAAGGAATCTATAGTCAGGTGTGAGTTAGTCTTAAAGATTTAATAGAAATTCATAATCCATGAAAGAAAATTAACAAATATACCTTCAAAAGGGAGTAAACTCATTTTCACCCTAATGCTTGACATCTATTGTAAGACATCCTCTTATTATAGGATTCTATCAGGCCACTTGAGAAATCAAAACAACATGGAATTTAATTTCAATGGTAGAATTCAAGCATACTTGCTCCTTTTCTCCTCCTTATTCAAGTCTCCTTCTCCTCCTTTTATAAGAGGTAGGATGACAGCTGAAAGGACATAATTTCCTCCTAAATTTGTATAATAAATAATATTTTTAATAATATATCAATTAGTGGATGGCAGACATTTGGAAGGTCACTTTGTCGAATATGAGTCTAGGAACCTAGGAGGACTAAGGATCCAACCATTTGACTAGCATGCACACTTTTTAGCCTAAAAAGGACATAAAGTATTAGATATTTCATAAAATAATATCTTCCTTCATCAAACAATTTAATAATATGAATTATGTGAACATCAATATAGACAGCATGAAAATATCCACACTCATTCACATCTACGCATAAATAGTATCATATGCATTAATTGTCAATTGTGTCATCAAAGTATTGATAATCCTCCAAAATAAATACATGTCTATTAACAATCCATTTCCATTCATGGTGGGTCACATAATGTCCACAACAATATGAAAACATCTAATCAAGAAGGTCACCCATTAAATAAACCATAGCCAACTAGTGCAACTTTATTGAAGGATATCGCATCTCCATTATTTGTGGGAATCTAAGGCCACATAACATCAATAGTTTGAGCTAATAATTTTTTTCCTTTACCAATTGGTAAGGAAAAAATGATTCAATATTTCCACTCTTGTCCACCATGCTTTATGTATAGTAGCTTAGAGAGAAATGTTTGGATGCAAGCTCCATCAAAACCAAAGCTTGAGCATGGCTAGGTCTGAATGCAATTTCCTCAATCATGAAATCCAACAACAATCCCAAAAATGTGACCTTCATGAAATAAAAGATCCCAAAAGGGCCATGGGTTTGGCATCTTCTTGCACTCAGAATGAACCCACATTCAAAGATAAAAGGAAAATAAATACCACCAATTCGAGTTGTCTTGAATAGAAATAATTCAAGATACACCATAGAGAAAAGGGTGATCTTCAAACCATTAATATATCACACATAGAGGGCTCAATCACGCCCACATCAATTCATTAAAAGGCTTCCATAAGTTCTCAAAGGGCATGGTGAAACCAAACAATGAATGAGTTGAATGAGGTAATTTAGAGCTAAATCAACCAATGTTGCATCTACACCATTGGATTAATATACATGGACTAGTTTTTATCATTATGATTCATGTGTGGGTGGTATGAGGGTTGACATTGAATAGCCCTCGTACTACTTGTACAAGTGGCTTATCCTCCTCCCTTTTTTCTCACAACAAATCCTAAGGTGGCTTCACCATCAAGCTTGTCAAATCAACCAAATATTTAGTGTCTTGTAGGCTAAGTTCTCACTTCCATTTGTCTTTTCTTGCACACTAATTACTTGTTTTGCAAGTACCAAGATCAAATGTAAGCATTTGGAAAGTATAAGAACAACCATAACATATGTCAAACTATTTGTAGGCATAGGAGCATAACAATTTCACAACAACATCAATATATCAACATCATAATAACATACCACCATTATGAATATATCATCACGATAAGCATAGTTATCACATTAAATGCATAAGAGAATAGTAAGATTCATGAAATATCATCATAACCATGGAATTAGATATACAATGTTTCCATAATAATACCATCAACATGCTTATTACTATGGCACACACTAGTTAGTGAACCCTTTAGTGGCCTATCTAGGGCAAAGAATTGACAAGGCTCAACAATTATGGTGATGTTCTCACAAAAAATATATTAAGGTGTATAATTGATAGTAACACTTTGCGATCACATTGGTGTTGACCAAAAAAAGGTCAACAATATGCATAGTACATACATGTATATCCATAACAACAATGTAAATGAAGCAACCAACAAAGGAAACATTTACATAAGAAGTATACACAACACATCACAAAATTGACATATCAAAAATCCCATGAACATCTTTCATAATAACTTCATACACCATTCACAGTCAAAACCCTCATTACAACAATATAGTTCATACCATGTTCTCAAAATCCTAACATATCTACATACAATGACACCTAGACCATAAGCCCCCTCTACGATCCTTTGAATATCTCATTAAGAGCATTAAAAACATATGTATAAGTCTATAAGATAGTTATGATGCAAATATAAAGGACAATTGTGATCCAATAATAATTCTAGATGTCAAGATCACATCTAATATGACTAATGCGTATTAGAAATGCTCTAATATTATTCATGCATATAAAAAATGAGCACGTTATTGAACCTCCACATGTTGAAAACAACTTATTTTGTGTAACCTATTAGATGCATCATTGTTAATCCTACACAACTTAATTATATGCAACCTATTGGGTGCATCACATGCTCACATTTTGAAAAATTGTTTAAAGAGTCATGCTGACAAACCCATTCTTATATTTGTTTCTTCATTCTTTCATTTTGTGTTCATTCTAAGTAAGATGCCTCATCATGCAAATTGTTTAAGATACATGATATTAAAAATGACCAATTTACATACCTCAAGTTATTGCTTTATTAGCTTCCTTCTAAAAAGGGAGAGTGTAATGAACCTTTTTAATTAAAATTATAAAGGATATTAGGTACATCAATGGCATGCTTCAAATGGTCCAAACAACATCCTGCATGTTAAAAAAATAAGGTTTTTCCATGATCAATACATCATTAACATATATGGAATCTTTATATGAACCAATAGTGAAATGTCATATGGTAATAAGACTAATTTGCCAGAAGAAATGAAGACATTAAAACATGTGAGTATGCCCTATGACACAGCCGTACCCTCTAGACATGTCCGCTCACAGGACCTCCTCTGTTCTTGGCCCGAAGAACTGAAAGCTTTTCTAATTCCCTATCGGGAATTTTCCACACCCACAGCAGTTCTCCTAAAGATCTCCCTTAACGATCGGGAAATCAGACTTCGCGATTTCACGAATCCAGTGGTCGCGTGATTTATGCCTCACGATTCTTTGAATCCCGACGTGGGTCAACGTTGACCTTTTACCATGCTATCGGGGTTCCTCCTATCGGAAATTTGACGTGTGTGATGTCCAAGACAACTCGCCTCATCAATCCTCAATTCCCGATGTGCTCCCCCTGATGCTTTAGCCCCTTCCCGGACTAAGCCCTTTGTCCACGCGACCATTTCCTATATGACTACAGTCATACTCCTCATTGGGGTTTCGTGGTTCGTGATTTCTAATTGCACGAACAACTCGTCACTAAGATCCCCGATGTCCCGATGACTCAAACTTCGATGGACAACCTTGCTTGTTCGTACTTTGGACTTCGCAGGATCGCGAATCCTAATACCAAATTTTTCAGGACTTACCTTTTTTTTAATCCCGATAAGTTGTGCCACCTATCCTCCAATAATTCCACTGCAGCCCCACACTGTTAGCCTGTCGAGAAATCGCGTTTCAGATTTTTGTGATTCTCGCTGCTATGATTCCTAAGAATCACAAAACGTTGATTCCCAATGCACATGAGGGTTGACTATTCCACGTCGCTATCCCCTCGTCATATTTTCGGACATCGCGAGATCGCGATTCCTATTGCAACGTTTTCTTTGTTCTCGAAATTCCCAATATGTTGAACCCCAACTCCTCTCAAATCTTCTGACGCGTGTCCGCCCTGAAATCCATGGCTAGGAATTCATTGGTGTTTCGAGACTTGAAAGTTCTCGAGTTTCTTGACTTCTGAAACCTCGATGCCTCACTATCCCGATACCTCTCCGGGACTTTCCTCTGCTCACCAGGACTTAACCCCAGTGCAACTTATGCCCGATCGAACGGCTAACGGGAAATTGGTCCACGATCCAACGGCTCCCGACCCCTGGAGCTCAAACTCCGAACGTGGCCGTAACCTCCTCTCTCCTTTGGCAGATCCAACGGCTAACGGGATTTCCACAGATCCTCTCCTCAAGATCCTGACCGTCGATCTCCTCCTCTTGGATGTCTTCTATGGGTGAACCCGGTATTCCTCTAAGAAAATTGATTCCCATGCGCGTAACTTTGTAGCGTCTGTTCAAACACTCTTTAACACCAACTTCCTGTGCTTCTCTTCGACGAGCTTGGAAGCCTTATCCCTCCTGAGCTTCCTCACGACTCTCAAGTCCTTCAAGAAATCTCTTGCGCGCACTCCTTCCGGCGACCCTTCAACCTTGACTGAGTGTTGAAGTCTCNAGACTTGAACTCAAGACCTCTTACTTAATAAGGCAATTTTTAACCAAATGATCTAGCAAAACATATTGTAATGTTCATAAGGAGGATTGTTGTTGTTGATGATGATGATGATGAAAACGGCCTTGGAGAGCGTGCTAAAAAAAAACTCTTTTCACGCAAGAAAAAAAATCCTGCTTCTAGATGACAACAAGGGTTAGATCTCGGTTAGCTTACCCGAAAGATGCACCTTTTTCCTATCTATTTCTGATTTTTCGAGATCGTACAGGGCGCGGGGAAAAGAGCATACATATATCTAAAAGAGTAGCAACCCAGAAATAAATAAAACAAAATCGAAATAAAACCAAAATACTACTCTGCAAAAATTTAAAAAAAAAAAGGCGTGTTCAAGCTTTATACCTTCGGATCTGACTGTAATGGTCGTATCTTGGGCAAACAAAAACCTTTTCGAGTGAATCGAAAAGTGTTCCTGACTGAAACGAGCACTCCAGACACAATAGAACAGTCCTCTCAGCCCATAATTGTATGGAAATGATAGAAAGTGGAGATAAGGAAACTCGGCTTCACGATCTCAATCTACAACAGGAGTGGGTCATCAAACAAGCTCTGATACCATGTTCGACAACACAGGTATTCCAACAGAGGATGAAAACCTTCAGTAAGAAATCACATAACCAAATCAAAGATCAACACACCGATGTTTTCACGTGGTAATACCCCTATGGGGAAACATCCACGGCCCCAGCCAACGAGGCCACTTGGAGCAGTTTATTAATGCAACGAAAAAGATTACAGAGAGATTTTACAAGAGAGTTTCTCACAATCAATCATCGGCAAATGACCCTCCATTATCTTTAAATAGATATCATGGACCAATCGAGTGTTAAGCCACAGATCAATGGTCGTTAAGATCGAGGAGAGTATGAACCGTCGGATCACTCTATGTCGGGAACATATCGTGACCATCGAATTTCTTAACTACAAATGCATACTAAAGAAACACATTAGAAAACACACTTTTACCTAACGACACAATAGACCAAGTAGATCTTACTAACTCGTAAGTGTCTAAATATCCTAATAGTATTGCAACAACTGAAAATGAGTATTGCAGCAATTGAAAATGAGTGTTGCCACAATTGTAAATGAGTGTTGCAGCAATTGGAACTAAAAAATCCCCCATGGAAACATCACAATCTGCACAACAACTTGTATGGCATATCATCTTTGCAAATGAACTTAAAGATAAATGAAAATATGATATTTTTCTAATGTTTAATCATAATCTCATGTAAATTACTAAAGAAATGTAATGGAAACACATTAAGTCTAAATCTTGCGTAAGAATGGATTGATACAAGGTCTAGGTAAGTGGAAATGGGTTAAAAGTAGGAAAATATGGTATAAAAATATGTCATTTATGGAGCTCGTCGGCTACAAAGCAAGGGCCCACTCTTGCAACAAGCAAGTGAATGGTATCTTCTAGTTACTATTTTCTCTAGCATTACTGCAATCTCATTTTACTTCTACAAATCTCAAGTTTTATTTCTACAATTCCAATTCATGTTGTTGTCTTTAAATTAGTTTCATTTTTGCAATTTCAATTTTTGTTGGTATGATTAAATTATTTTCATTTATGCAAATTCAATTTCAATTTTTCAATTGGTTTTATCTTGGGTGGTTGGGAGGAATGGCTATTATCCTCCCCACTCAGGTTCAATTCCCGAAAGTGATATGTTGAGCTCATAATGACGATATTGTTGTAATGGCTTCAAGCCCTCTTTTTATTGGCCTTGTACCCTGAAGATTCTAGGGTTTACCTTGGGTACCATCATCAAAATGACAAGAAGTACTTAGGGGTTTTCTCTAGCTTTGTAACCTAGGAAAAAAAGGTTCAATTTCAATTTGTGTGCCTAGTTAGTTTTACCTATGCAATTTCATTTTTTTACTAGTGTGCATAATCAATTTTTATCCCTTATTTTTCGTTTCTAGTAATCTTACTTCTGTGGAAAAGCACTACAAATTAATTCACCATCATCATCTAATTTAAAGGTTAAAATATGAACATAAGACTTAATAGATTGAAAACAATGAAAACTCTCAAAATAATTAAATCAATAATAATAACCCAAGAACTAAAAGCTCTATAAAATGAACATATAGTGTAGGTGTTTTGAAAGTTTACAATCCTTGGTTGATAATTAAAGTACACTCCAACTTATATTGGGTTCATTAATCCCAATCATTTCTCAAAGTTGCCAACAAATTGTTTGGATAGTCAAAATACATACACCAAAATAGGGCCAATGATTAGTTAGGATCCTAGCAAGTGGGATGTTTCCAAAACCATATGCCACTTGCAAAAACAAACATCAAAATGAGAGAATCTTTATATGTTGAAGACTCTTTTAGGAAATTAACACCCAAATTGTCTAGAAGGAATCTATAGTCAGGTGTGAGTTAGTCTTAAAGATTTAATAGAAATTCATAATCCATGAAAGAAAATTAACAAATATACCTTCAAAAGGGAGTAAACTCATTTTCACCCTAATGCTTGACATCTATTGTAAGACATCCTCTTATTATAGGATTCTATCAGGCCACTTGAGAAATCAAAACAACATGGAATTTAATTTCAATGGTAGAATTCAAGCATACTTGCTCCTTTTCTCCTCCTTATTCAAGTCTCCTTCTCCTCCTTTTATAAGAGGTAGGATGACAGCTGAAAGGACATAATTTCCTCCTAAATTTGTATAATAAATAATATTTTTAATAATATATCAATTAGTGGATGGCAGACATTTGGAAGGTCACTTTGTCGAATATGAGTCTAGGAACCTAGGAGGACTAAGGATCCAACCATTTGACTAGCATGCACACTTTTTAGCCTAAAAAGGACATAAAGTATTAGATATTTCATAAAATAATATCTTCCTTCATCAAACAATTTAATAATATGAATTATGTGAACATCAATATAGACAGCATGAAAATATCCACACTCATTCACATCTACGCATAAATAGTATCATATGCATTAATTGTCAATTGTGTCATCAAAGTATTGATAATCCTCCAAAATAAATACATGTCTATTAACAATCCATTTCCATTCATGGTGGGTCACATAATGTCCACAACAATATGAAAACATCTAATCAAGAAGGTCACCCATTAAATAAACCATAGCCAACTAGTGCAACTTTATTGAAGGATATCGCATCTCCATTATTTGTGGGAATCTAAGGCCACATAACATCAATAGTTTGAGCTAATAATTTTTTTCCTTTACCAATTGGTAAGGAAAAAATGATTCAATATTTCCACTCTTGTCCACCATGCTTTATGTATAGTAGCTTAGAGAGAAATGTTTGGATGCAAGCTCCATCAAAACCAAAGCTTGAGCATGGCTAGGTCTGAATGCAATTTCCTCAATCATGAAATCCAACAACAATCCCAAAAATGTGACCTTCATGAAATAAAAGATCCCAAAAGGGCCATGGGTTTGGCATCTTCTTGCACTCAGAATGAACCCACATTCAAAGATAAAAGGAAAATAAATACCACCAATTCGAGTTGTCTTGAATAGAAATAATTCAAGATACACCATAGAGAAAAGGGTGATCTTCAAACCATTAATATATCACACATAGAGGGCTCAATCACGCCCACATCAATTCATTAAAAGGCTTCCATAAGTTCTCAAAGGGCATGGTGAAACCAAACAATGAATGAGTTGAATGAGGTAATTTAGAGCTAAATCAACCAATGTTGCATCTACACCATTGGATTAATATACATGGACTAGTTTTTATCATTATGATTCATGTGTGGGTGGTATGAGGGTTGACATTGAATAGCCCTCGTACTACTTGTACAAGTGGCTTATCCTCCTCCCTTTTTTCTCACAACAAATCCTAAGGTGGCTTCACCATCAAGCTTGTCAAATCAACCAAATATTTAGTGTCTTGTAGGCTAAGTTCTCACTTCCATTTGTCTTTTCTTGCACACTAATTACTTGTTTTGCAAGTACCAAGATCAAATGTAAGCATTTGGAAAGTATAAGAACAACCATAACATATGTCAAACTATTTGTAGGCATAGGAGCATAACAATTTCACAACAACATCAATATATCAACATCATAATAACATACCACCATTATGAATATATCATCACGATAAGCATAGTTATCACATTAAATGCATAAGAGAATAGTAAGATTCATGAAATATCATCATAACCATGGAATTAGATATACAATGTTTCCATAATAATACCATCAACATGCTTATTACTATGGCACACACTAGTTAGTGAACCCTTTAGTGGCCTATCTAGGGCAAAGAATTGACAAGGCTCAACAATTATGGTGATGTTCTCACAAAAAATATATTAAGGTGTATAATTGATAGTAACACTTTGCGATCACATTGGTGTTGACCAAAAAAAGGTCAACAATATGCATAGTACATACATGTATATCCATAACAACAATGTAAATGAAGAAACCAACAAAGGAAACATTTACATAAGAAGTATACACAACACATCACAAAATTGACATATCAAAAATCCCATGAACATCTTTCATAATAACTTCATACACCATTCACAGTCAAAACCCTCATTACAACAATATAGTTCATACCATGTTCTCAAAATCCTAACATATCTACATACAATGACACCTAGACCATAAGCCCCCTCTACGATCCTTTGAATATCTCATTAAGAGCATTAAAAACATATGTATAAGTCTATAAGATAGTTATGATGCAAATATAAAGGACAATTGTGATCCAATAATAATTCTAGATGTCAAGATCACATCTAATATGACTAATGCGTATTAGAAATGCTCTAATATTATTCATGCATATAAAAAATGAGCACGTTATTGAACCTCCACATGTTGAAAACAACTTATTTTGTGTAACCTATTAGATGCATCATTGTTAATCCTACACAACTTAATTATATGCAACCTATTGGGTGCATCACATGCTCACATTTTGAAAAATTGTTTAAAGAGTCATGCTGACAAACCCATTCTTATATTTGTTTCTTCATTCTTTCATTTTGTGTTCATTCTAAGTAAGATGCCTCATCATGCAAATTGTTTAAGATACATGATATTAAAAATGACCAATTTACATACCTCAAGTTATTGCTTTATTAGCTTCCTTCTAAAAAGGGAGAGTGTAATGAACCTTTTTAATTAAAATTATAAAGGATATTAGGTACATCAATGGCATGCTTCAAATGGTCCAAACAACATCCTGCATGTTAAAAAAATAAGGTTTTTCCATGATCAATACATCATTAACATATATGGAATCTTTATATGAACCAATAGTGAAATGTCATATGGTAATAAGACTAATTTGCCAGAAGAAATGAAGACATTAAAACATGTGAGTATGCCCTATGACACAGCCGTACCCTCTAGACATGTCCGCTCACAGGACCTCCTCTGTTCTTGGCCCGAAGAACTGAAAGCTTTTCTAATTCCCTATCGGGAATTTTCCACACCCACAGCAGTTCTCCTAAAGATCTCCCTTAACGATCGGGAAATCAGACTTCGCGATTTCACGAATCCAGTGGTCGCGTGATTTATGCCTCACGATTCTTTGAATCCCGACGTGGGTCAACGTTGACCTTTTACCATGCTATCGGGGTTCCTCCTATCGGAAATTTGACGTGTGTGATGTCCAAGACAACTCGCCTCATCAATCCTCAATTCCCGATGTGCTCCCCCTGATGCTTTAGCCCCTTCCCGGACTAAGCCCTTTGTCCACGCGACCATTTCCTATATGACTACAGTCATACTCCTCATTGGGGTTTCGTGGTTCGTGATTTCTAATTGCACGAACAACTCGTCACTAAGATCCCCGATGTCCCGATGACTCAAACTTCGATGGACAACCTTGCTTGTTCGTACTTTGGACTTCGCAGGATCGCGAATCCTAATACCAAATTTTTCAGGACTTACCTTTTTTTTAATCCCGATAAGTTGTGCCACCTATCCTCCAATAATTCCACTGCAGCCCCACACTGTTAGCCTGTCGAGAAATCGCGTTTCAGATTTTTGTGATTCTCGCTGCTATGATTCCTAAGAATCACAAAACGTTGATTCCCAATGCACATGAGGGTTGACTATTCCACGTCGCTATCCCCTCGTCATATTTTCGGACATCGCGAGATCGCGATTCCTATTGCAACGTTTTCTTTGTTCTCGAAATTCCCAATATGTTGAACCCCAACTCCTCTCAAATCTTCTGACGCGTGTCCGCCCTGAAATCCATGGCTAGGAATTCATTGGTGTTTCGAGACTTGAAAGTTCTCGAGTTTCTTGACTTCTGAAACCTCGATGCCTCACTATCCCGATACCTCTCCGGGACTTTCCTCTGCTCACCAGGACTTAACCCCAGTGCAACTTATGCCCGATCGAACGGCTAACGGGAAATTGGTCCACGATCCAACGGCTCCCGACCCCTGGAGCTCAAACTCCGAACGTGGCCGTAACCTCCTCTCTCCTTTGGCAGATCCAACGGCTAACGGGATTTCCACAGATCCTCTCCTCAAGATCCTGACCGTCGATCTCCTCCTCTTGGATGTCTTCTATGGGTGAACCCGGTATTCCTCTAAGAAAATTGATTCCCATGCGCGTAACTTTGTAGCGTCTGTTCAAACACTCTTTAACACCAACTTCCTGTGCTTCTCTTCGACGAGCTTGGAAGCCTTATCCCTCCTGAGCTTCCTCACGACTCTCAAGTCCTTCAAGAAATCTCTTGCGCGCACTCCTTCCGGCGACCCTTCAACCTTGACTGAGTGTTGAAGTCTC
>JZKD02S0968029.1:218251-230708 GCA_000966675.3 Picea glauca | reverse complement strand
CAGATGATTGGGCAACCAGAGGTGGGCTCGTCAAGACAGACTGGAGTAAAGCCCCCTTTGTTGCATCCTTCAGCAACTTCACTGCTGCTACTTCTTCTTCTAACTTCGCTACACAGGATATTTTGGACTCGAAGGAAGAGCAAAAACTCCAATGGGTGCGAAAGAATTATATGATCTACGATTACTGTGCAGACACCAAGAGGTTTCCCCAGGGGCTGCCTCCAGAATGCAAATGAGCCTTCAACTCCATGAATTCTCCATACCCTGTCCTTCCAGCCATTGTTATTGTGTTCTATTACATCCATTTTTTCATTCTTTTTTCGACAACTATTATTACATATTTCTACGTACACATGAATGTAAGGTAATGAGCGGATAATCCCTTCTGGTTATTGGTATACAAAATCGAGAATTCTTTGTATCTTTCTATGGCTACGATCTCTTGTCTTTTCATTTCTTTCTGGTACCTGTTCCTTTTCTCAACACTATTGGGTTAGGCTTTCATTGTGGAAATGCTTGGTGAAAACTGGAAATGGTTGGTGAAAACTTTAAAGATCTAAATTGAGTTTATGTTTTTGAATTATGAAACTTCCAATCCTCCTGCCCTCTAAGAGCACAAAGGAGTGTCTTCCTTGGCAAATATCTTGGCAAATATTTAAAGATCTAAATTGAGTTTATGTTTTTGAATTATGAAACTTCCAATCTTCCTCTGAAGGAGTGTCTTCTTTGGCAAATATTGGTGGGGTGCTTTAATTTTCAAACATATGATCTTCTTCCTTTCTTTCTGTAATTTAACTTTACCTTTAAATTATAATAATATTATCCACTTTCTTTTACAATTCAACTTTACCTTTAGATTATAATAATAATAATATTATTATCCACATAATACACTTATGTATAATAATATTATCCACTTTCTTTTACAATTCAACTTTACCTTTAGATTATAATAATAATAATATTATTATCCACATAATACACTTATGTTTTGATATTTTTTTAACATCTTTGTGAATTCATGACCAATATATAATATTATGTATTATAAATTGGATAATGTCTTTTTCAAAGTGGTTTTTAACTTTTCATTATTAAATATGTTTATACCAACTTATTTTTCGATTTTCTTTTTAACTTTTGGTTAGTAAGTTTTTTACACCAACTTAATTTTCATTTCTTACATTATATAGGACAAACTTTGTCTCGTAAGTATAATTTATCTTTCAAAATGTTTTGAAAAAATATGGGACATGGGGGTGCTCTCATTAGGTTTAAGGTTTTAGGGCCTCAGCTCCCTGTTACTCCCTTCTGTTGCCCTTAGTGAGGCCAAGCATGCTCCCCTCCCTTCTGTTGCCCTTGGTGAGGCCAAGCATGCTCCCCACTGAGGAGAGGTCGCGGGCCGCCTCCTACCGTACGACTGCAACACAGGAATATGTTGGTGGAGGCTTCCGCCGAATGTATTTCGAGCCACTGTCAGATCAACGATATCAAATTTTCTTTGAAGGAATTGCTAAAGGCAAGGAAATTGAGATTGACTCATTACCTGCTCCAGCAAAAATGACACTCCCTTGGGAACTTGGAAAATGTATACCCCAGGAATTGTTGTCACCAAAATATGTGATTAGTACACATCGCATCAAAGAGTAGAAGCAATACATGAGGCACTATGTGCTGGTGGGAAAATTATTAGGCTTATGGCCTTTTGAGCGCGAGCTTGTCAAATGAATACAACAATGGTGGAAAACCAAGGGACATTATGACCTGCAACTCGACTCCAAGAGTTTTTTCACCATCGTCCTCCATAACCTTGAGGACCGCAACAACATCTTTGGTGGTGAGTCGTATTTCTTCAACTCAACTAGCCTATTCCTCCGCTTCTGGACAAAGAAGTTTAGCCTTGAAAAGGAATATTTTTCTCATGCGTCGGTATGGATCCATCTATACTCCCTACCACAGGAGTTTTGGTTGGAAGAAATCCTGGCGGGCATAGGCAACACCATTGGAGCATATGTCAAATCCTCATAAGCGACCAAACAGAGAAGGTACACCTCTTACACTCGCATTTGTGTCTATCTCAACATCTCGAATCCCCTACATGGTTCCATAGCCCTAGAATACCATGATAAATACTGGTCTCAAACTATTGACTATGAGCACATATTGTTTCGATGTCGTAAATGCCACGAGCACGGACATATGCTCAGAGAATACCCCCTAAATAATGCCAAAACTAAGGCCATCAATACTGAAACAACTAAACCAAAGGATGGCTTCACACAGGTAGTGATCAAGCGACACCAGGCAGCTTGGAAAACTGTGTAGGAAGTCAACAAAGAACCACCAACTACTAACTCCTTCAGCACCCTTCAACATCTTCTAGAGAACATGGATGAGCCGCAACTTCCTCCCTAGGAACCAGTTGCCCACAATACTACTGTAGTGAAATTTGTCTTGGAGCAAATCCCCTCCTCCTCCTCTTCCCATGCCAAAGAAGGTGAAGCTTCAGATCCTGAGGACAGAGACACCGAAATGTTTCTAGAAGAACAAGATTTGGTGGGGGTCAACCTTGAACACTTAGAGCAAGCATATCGCAAACATGAACTCTATACCATCCCTCCAGATCATCTTCGCAAGGTGCATAAATTCTTTCTAAAATCTTCAACAGGATCTGTGGCCTGATCTATCACTATCTTGGGAATCCAGTGCACCCAACAGAAGGAACAACACAAGCCTCAGAAAGATGACAAGAAAAGAGAAAGAAAATCCGCTTAGAAACTTATACAGAAAATAGGTCACTTCATGGTAAAATAAAGTCAAATACATCTCATCTCTGACATTTTCCTTCCTCTCACCTCTCCATCCTCATCATGAATATCATCTCATGGAATATTTGTGGTTTTAACGGTCGTAGTAAGCAAAGGCTTCTACGAGATCATATTATAGTGGACCAACCATACATTCTTTTACTGCAAGAGACAAAATTCACTGGGGAAGAATTGAACCAAATACTCTCGAGATGCTGGAAATAAGGGGAAATGATGAATATTGACTCCAAAGGAGCGGCCGATGGCTTAGCCATCCTTTGGAATCACAACACCGTCCTACTAGAAAAATTCTTCACTACTAGATGGACAATATCAACAGAATACTCACTCATTGGATCTAATAATCCTGGTGTCCTCACAAATGCCTACAGACAAGCCACCTGAGGGGACAAGATCAAATACATTCAGAATATGGATCAACTTGTCACCCTCATTAAAGATCGTCGATGGATTTTAGGAGGGGACTTCAACATGGTTTTCCCCCTTGATGAAAAAAGCGGAGGTACCCCACAAACTCGAGGCATAAAATGAGCACTTCCAGGCTCTGATAGACAATCTGGGTCTCATAGACCTGGAAAACTAGAATGTCCTTTTCACCCAGTCTAACCGGCGTTCGGGCTCCCAACAGGTTACTTTCCAATTGGACCTCTTTCTTGTTTAAGAAACCTTCTTAATGGAAGGACTTGTGATGTCTGCTAGCATCTTGGACATCTCAGGCTCTGACCATTGGCTTATTCAGCTTTACTTGGACATCTTTGGCACTCCTATATGTAATCCCCTTCGATTTGAGTGCTTCTGGTTTAACTAACCAGACTTACAAGCTCTTGCTCCAAAATGGTGGAGGGAAACTGCCATTTCTCATGGGTCCAAAATGTTCCGCTTTCAGCAACGACTGGAGAACTTCAAGCAAAGCCTGAAGCTGTGAAATAGAAAACACTTTGGCAATATTTTCAAATCTTAGTGAAACCTGAACAATCAAATGGAAAACATTCAGATCCAGATCAGGAACCACAGCTTGATGGAGGACCTCAAAGAACGGGAGAATTTACTCAAACAACAATTAGAGGAGTGACGCTCTCAAGAGGAATTCTTATGGTGAAAAAAATACCGAATAAAATGGCTCCAAGAAGGGGAAAGAAACACCAAATTCTTCCATCGTGCAACTATCCAATGTAGACACAACAAACACATTACACACCTGGTCACTAAGCAGGGACAAACTCTCCATAAACATGAATATATAGAGCAGGAGCTAGTCTCTTATTACCAAGATTTTCTATCAGAGCCTCCCATTTACAGAACCCCTCACATCGAAAAGGTCACCCAAAATATTCTTAGCCTCATAACCTAGGAAAATAATGAAGCTCTGTACAGACCGATCATGATAGAAGAAGTGGACTCTGCACTACATGACACCCCTGTTGGGAAGGCCCCAGGACCAAACAACTTCACAATGGATTTATTTTTCTTTTGTTGGCCTATGATTTGTGAGGAAGTCTGGGACATCATCAAAGACTCCTATATCTCTGGGAAGGTTATCCCTGCTCTCAATGCCACTTTCTTGACCCTCATCCCCAAAGAATATCAAGTAACTCATCCTAAACAGTTCAGACCAATTTCTCTCTGCAATGTCATCTACAAGTTGCTAACAAAAGTTATCGCCAAGCGCCTCAAACTGCTCCTACCCAACATAATCTCCCCTGATTAGTCCAACTATGTGGAAGGTAGACAAATTCTTGATAGCATCATCCTTGCCCATAAATTCATACACTCACTCCAGAGCACAAACACTCCAGGTATGCTTTTAAAGTTATATATTTCTAAAGCTTTTGACAAGCTCAGTTGGGCATATATGAAATCCATTCTTCTTGTTTTTGGCTTTGCTTCGGAGTGGGTGGATTAAATCCTAAACCTTACCTCCTCTTCCCTTTTCTCCATCTTGATCAATGGCGTTCCCTCCCGTCCTTTCGTTCCCTCCCGAGGAATTCATCAAGGGGACCCCCTATCCCCTTTCTTCTTCATCATTATGGCAGAAGGGCTCAATCTCTTTATCAAAGCCTCCCTTGTGGACAAGTCTCTAGTTGGGCTCCCCCTTCATGGCATGGATCTCCCCATTTCCCATAGCTAGTTCGTTAATGACACCCTAATGTTGAGTCCCCCTATTTTCCATGAAGCTCTGATAATTCTCAATATCCTACACACTTTTTGAGCCACCTCAGGGATGGACATTATCAAAGGAAAGTCTCAACTCTTCTTCTTCAACACCCCCTTTCCTGTTCAACTTCACATCACCAATATCATGGGATTTATGCATAGCTCCCTTCTGTCCAAATACCTTGACATTCTACTTATCACTAAGGCCCTTCACGATTCCTCGTGGGAAGGGATTCTCTCTACCATGGGAAAAATAATTTCCTCCTAGACCTTTCGAGTGCTCAACCTGCCCAACCACCTCATTCTCATCAAGTCAGTCCTCCAATCCTTGCCTATTTATTCTTTCTATGCTTTAGTCACTCCAGGCTATATTCTTATAGCCATCAAAACCATTCAAAGAAATTTTCTTTGGAAAAGGGAAAAAATGGAACGAAAAATAGCTCTGATTAGTTGGGAAAAAATGTGCAAGCCAAAACTACAAGGCAGTCTTGGCCTTAAGGATGCAACCACTCTTAACAAAGTCAGTGTGAATATCTATTGGAGATAGTTGAAGTGACCTATGGACCTCTAGGCCAGACTATGGAGGAAGAAGTATGTTCCACATATTGTTGAGCATCATCTCATTAGATGGAATGAAAACACACAACGCTCCCTAATTTGGAACACTGCAAGACATGGATACTCATTGATTGTCGATCATGCTTTCTAGGAAATATAGAATGGAATAACAACTGCCTTTTGGACTCACTCTTGGCAATAATGGCCCTCCCTAAAGCATCACCCTATTGTAGAAGTACTCCTTACCCCCACCACAGAGGCCGGTCTAGTTAAGGTCGCATATTTTTGGCAAGAGAATCCCCGAGGCGCAACATGGCATCTTTGGAAATCCACCCTCAATGAACTTCACATTCCTGTGCACGTGGATCTTCAGATTTTGCACGAGATAACTGCTTCCTGGAAAATTTTGATCTCCCAAGGAGATGACATCTTAATATGGGGGCATTCCTCATGAGGCACCTTCACCATCAAAAAGTCCTACAACATAAAGATAGTTTCACACTTGCTCCCTTAGGAACCAGTCTGGGCTAAAATATGGTCGATCAAGAACTAGACAAAAATAAGCACTTTCCTTTGGCTCATCGCACATAAGGCCATCCTCATTTGGGAAAACCTCACCAAAAGAGGGTTCATAGGGCCCTCTATTTCCCTCTATGTGGGAAAGGCTCAGAATAAAAAAACCATCTACTCATTCTCTACTCCTACAATTCACAACTCTAGGATCATTGTTCCTCTGTCATGTGCACCACATATTGCAAGCAAGAAGCTCTCCGGGAGACCCTAGAAGCATGGAGGGACTTACCTTTCCAGTCTCCCATCCTAAACCGTATTTGGAAACTACTTCCAGGCTTTATTCTCTGGCATCTTTGGAAAGAGAGGAAAAAATGAATTTTCTTTTCGTCTCAGCTCGAGTGGCAGCAAATATGGTGACACATAACTAACAACATTTGGGATACCATTCTCCTCCAATGGTGGAAAGAGTACAACTTATCCTATCCCTCATGTTAAAAATCTATAAATTTCCAGAGGTTTTCGCAAGGTAGAAGAAATTTAACAAAGGTAACTTTATCCAACCGCTTCGAAACTGGGATCTAGCCCTACCAGTTTTAGAGAGGGATCTCTCTACAAGATTTAGATTTGTTTTAGAATGGATCTTAGGTTAGTTCAAATGGTACGAGTGTATTGTTTTGTTTTAATCAAAATGGCTGAAGTACACTTATGCTTCCATTGGGCTATGGGTTATGTGTTAAGTTTGAGATCAAATATAGATCTATAAGGTATCTTCACAGGGTAGGATAATGCAAATGTTGGATCCTTTAAAAGTTAAGTGATGTAAAGAAGAAATAGATGACATAATCAATTAAAATAAAAAAGCATTTAAGAATTTCCTTATTGTAATATCAGAAGAAAACATTTAGATTTTCAAAAGCATGACACAGAGTATCAAAGATAAATTATGCGCTAAACCTCCTCTTAAAAATCAGAAAGAGAGAACCAAATGATAACTGAGCAGAATCACATTCACAAAGAAAGAAAACTTCACCAACATCCATACACAAGATTCCTGTGAAAAAGTCCCTTTTATTTCTGGTGGATCTCTTCAAAATTTTACAGATTACAGTTTGGTTGGGCGTAAAGATCAACCCTCAATACTTCGAAGTTTGAAGTATTTATAGAACAAATTACATTCGATCCTGTCATTAAATATTGGGATATAGGGGAGATATGATCTAACTAACTAGATTACATTTTATAAAAATATAGGAATTCCAACTGGTCCTCGAATCTTTGATGTTGATTCTGAGGAATTTGTTGGTGATTTGTCTTTGATGTGGTTGTGACTGTACTGGGTGCTGACTTGTATGTGCACCTCATCATTACTTGATCAGAGTACACAGGTCATCCCATTTCTTTTGACAGGGATGGTGATTTTGAGTAACTTGAGGTACACTTCATCCATCTATGTGTATTTGGCAAAGGTAGGCTTGGTGATGAAGATGTGCTTGATCTCGTGCTGGATGCTGAGGTCCAACTTCATAGTCTCCAAAAATGCTTTACCAGTGATGCTTCCCTATTTCCCTACAAACTTGGAACCATCCTTTGCTACTATGATGATATTCTATTTGTAATCTGATAGGGTGATCAACTTGTCATTTATCACCAGTAACCCTAGTAGTCCCTTCTTATGTAGTATGTCCATTTTGCTGAAAAATATTTGAACTCCAATATCCATGGCTTGGGCCTTTTATTCAAGTTGCAACATCAATCCTCTCTTGGTCAAAAATTTATTGACCTCCAGGCTAGTTTATGTTCTGTATTCAATCTCCAAGGCTTCGAGCTCTTCTTTTGTTTTGGAATTCAAGAACTTAATAATTTTGTTCGCCTCAGTAGGTCTTTCTCCTAGTTCCCCTATGATCTTATCAATGGCATTTTTACTCCTCTGTATTGGCTCATGTTGCTCATACATAATCTGTATCAGTGGCCAGATTTCTTTCATGGATTTGCAGATGTCCATCTAGATTTTTTCCATGGCCTCTGCAAGTGTTTTGGCTACAACAATTTCTTTTTGCAGTTTCTGAATTTCAAGTTTGAGCCTCTCAATTGTATGCATTTCAGTGTTGTAGCTTGACTGAAAGGTGGACTTTAACTGCTGGAGGTTTTTGATCTCATCCTACAATCTTCTGATTTCCTTCTCATGCAGAGACATATTCTGCATGGATTTGACTAATTTTTCTGAGGCATCTATGGTTACTATTGAGGCTGCTACTGGTATTTTTGTTGTGGTGGTTGTTGTTGCTATGCTGGTACCTATGATGGGAATTGCATCCAATGGTATGATTTCCATTGGGACATTCTTCTCTTTTTCCTTAACCAACTTGTCTAGCTCAGCTTCCATTTCTTTAATATGGGCGTTCTGCTCCATGATCAACTTCAGCATCTCCTCTTTATGGCCTTCAGTCTCAACCATCTCTTTAGCCCGCGGGTCTTCAATAGTAGAAATTTTTAACTGTTTCCTTAGGGAGGCAACGTCGACATTATTCTTTTTCATGAGCTCTTCTACTACTTTGACATTGGACGGATCATATCCAATTTTTAGTACTAATTTTTGCAGAGATTTAATTTTGTTATCCTTTTCCAAAGAAGAGACCTTTTTCAACTTCAGTTGAGTTTGGACGTTGTTCAAGGAAACCTGCAACTTTGTAGCATTTGTGGATGTGTTAGCTAAAGTGGAGAAAATCATTTCTTCGATCTATTTGTGTAAATCCATCTGATCAACTGGTTTACTTCTGCAACATCGAACTCAAATGTTGCCCACTTGTAATTAGAAATCATTTTGGGTTGGGGCACCTGTGCTTGCAAGTAGGATATGTCCATTCTCCCCTTCTTTGTATCAAAGGAAGATAGTAATCTATGTTGGGTTGTGGATGTTTGTTTCCAGAACTGAGCATAGGTACTATTTGTTAGCATCTCAATTTTCTTCTTAATCAGGTTATATTTCTCAAAACGGTTCAGTCCTGCAGGCTCTTGTGCAACTCTAGTTGTTAATGTTGTATCACCCTAGTTTTTCTAAAAGGAGGTGGACATCATCGGCTGGCTACCTGAGGAGAATATCGAATGATTGCCTTCCATGATGTTGAAATAATGTAATTGCAAAGTGTATTATTATTATTATTTGATATATTATTCATTGGATCAATCCCCATTGTGGATTGATCATGTCATCTATTGTAAAAGGACCAAATCCCCTTTTGCAGATTGGTCATAATATAATTGTAATAGGCATAAAGAGAAGTCGGAACCAGAATATATCAAAGAGGCCTTGTAATATAATAAAGGTGGTTATAACCACCCAGTAGAAGAAGTCAGCCCTGCTAGTGAAAGGACACTCCCACACATGCCAGGCTTGTATAAATAAGGAGGCTAGCACCTCACTTAGACACACTTCACTTGCTCATTGAGAGACAAGTTTTGAAACTATAGTTGGAGAATAGAGAGAGAGAGAGGCACATATTTAGGAGAAGACTTTCTATATTTTCTTGAGTTATCTCTTAGCATTTTATTGGCTATCTATAATAAGGAAGTTTTGTTGGGTTTTCTTCCCCTAGAGGGTTTCCTAGGATAAATGTTGTGACTCTTGTCATTGTGTATTTCTCATTGATCTTGTATTTTTTTTTTTTGTTATCTATTGAAATGCAAAGAACTATAATAATCACTTAAACATTAACATGGAATCAGAGCCAAGCTGAAGAAAGCATCTTTCACAAGAGTGAAAAATGTCACTGTTATCGTGCATGCAAATTAGGGGTTTTATATGGTGAAGCATTTTATCCCTAAAACTATATAGAAAAGGGTGTTGTCCCCAAAGGATTACTTTGACACTCTCATCACACCTTTTCAGTGGCTAGATCTCCCAGAAAGTGAAACCCTAGTTTCAAAAAATACCATAAGTACCAGAAAACCAGTGTACCAGAAGTACCAGAAGTACCAGAGTACCAGAGGTACTAGAAAAGCATAAGCACCAGTCTAGAAATCCGCAGATCAAGTTTGGAGGAGAAAAAGTTGGTTTTTCTCAGATCCAAACACACTAGGCTACTTGCCTCGACCAAGCGCACCTCCTGGTAAGTTCATAATTTGATTTTGAGCATTTTCATTTTGTGGTCATTTTCCTAGCTCCAGGTAAAAGATGTCTGGAAGCACTAAGCTTGTTGACAAGCTAGAAGGTGTGGAAAAATTCAATGCCTAGAAGTATAGGATTGGACTCATTCTTGAAGATAATGACCTAGAAAAATTTGTCAAAGGATAAATTCTGGAACTCAATGATGCTGCAGAAAAAAACAAGCATCAAAAGGACACAATCAAGGCCAAAAGAATCATTGCAGATTCAATCAAAGACCACCTGATTCCTTATGTGTCATATAAGAAGACTTCAAAATAAATGTTTGATGCCTTGACCAGACTGTATGAAGGAAATAACATAACTAAAGTATGAATATAAGAACTGTTGGCAAATTCGGTGAACAGGCAACGTAAGCTTGTCATTGATGGCAAGTACAACATTGAAGATGACAGGAAAATAGAAGACAAGTTCAGAGAGGTGAATGATCGAAAGTAATGATTGGAAAATTCGACGAACAGGCAACGTAATCTTTTCATTGATGGCAAGTACAACATTGAAGATGACAGGAAAACAAAAGACAAGTTCAGAGAGGTGAATGATTGAAAGCAGTGAGTGCATGCAGCGAGAGCCATTAGATTTGGTGCAGAGTCGCCGACGACCATTAGATCGGAGGAAGTTACACGGAGGATAAGTTACCATGAACAAGAGGAGAGGCTTCATCGGAGAATCGGGAATCGGAGTTTCACGAGTCTCATGAACAATGACAACGAAAACCCCGAAATCGTGATATGTGATTTTGCGATGTAATCACAGCCGTTGGATAAGAAGGAATATGGAATGTAGTTTACAGCCCTTGTCAGAGAGAGGATCTAAGCCATAAGATCTGTATAATATGCGAGAGAGATCAGCCATCGAAGAATCGGGGATCGAGACTTTGAAATGTCCATTTCACTTGACAACGAAAACCCCAAAATCGCGATATGCGATTTCGCGATTTGATCACAGCCGTTAAAGAAAGCATGATATATGGACCGTTGATTTTCTTCATCGGAGTTTCGGGGATCGGGATTTCAATATGCAAAGAACACAATGCAACGAAAACCCCGATTTCGCGATAGAAGAAATCACAATTGAATCTGAACTGTCAGAATCAACATGTGATCTAGATCGTTGATCCAATTCATGATAGCATACCACGTTAGCTAGGGACACATGGCATAACCAGGGAATGATAGGTGTCAGGCAGATTCAACACTTCAATCACATGTAAGTCACGAATTAGAGTGACACGTGGCAGGATCTAACACGTGTCAAACCACGTGTGAAGTCAGTAGAGGCATCGGCGATCAATACTTTAAAATGACAAAGTCACTTGATATCAAAAGTCTCGAAATCCTAGAGGGATTGGGACCGTCCATCTGAGGGACAGGTGTCGAAGATCAAGGCGCCGTCGACATTTTGTTCATCGGGAAATCGGGGATCCCATTGACAAGATTTTTGTGCAAGTCAGAATCGTGATCCACGAAACCCTGATGAGTGGGGGCCAGATGTCAGCACAATAGTGAAGGAGGACGATGGCGTAGTGGAGGCTAGCTGTCAGAGATAAGGATGTGGTCATGGAGTGATGGTCACATTGACTGGGAGCTAAGCTCAGGAGGGCTAGCGTATGAAAGGAGCCATCGGGAATCGGAGAATCGCGAGTCCGAAGGACTTGTGAATTTTGACATCGCAAATGCCGAAATAGTGATGAGTGAAATCCCGATTAGATATGGATCGTTGGATCAAGTATTGATCGAAGGGCTGTTGTTCTTCCTCACACATTAACGCTTCAGTTATCAATCAGTTAAGAGAAACAGACTGATGATGACAAATTGGTTAGCGTTTCAATTGCCAAGACAGATGTCCTTGTATTACGTATTGGAAGGGGAAGTGGAATCGTTAAGGTAGCTTGTATAAAAGAATATGAATGAGATTGAATTGGGTTGGTCATTCTGAAAGAAGAAATGAGTAAATAGTAACAAAAAGAAAATGAGCAGAGGCCTAGCAAGAAATGAAGCAAATGTGCAGTGCAAGATGAAATGCAGAGAAGAAGTAGAGAAAAATGATAGACATGATAGAAGCAGAGAAAAATGATAGACAGAAGAGAAGCAGAGCAGAATGACAGAAGAATGTGATGCAGAGATGACCTGTTGAGGAAGAAGATTTGCAGAACAATTTGTTGAAGATCAGATTCACAGAACAGAGTAAAAATGGTGAGAAGTGATGTATCTGAATAAGTTGTCTTTGTATTCATTATTTA
>JZKD02S0968029.1:178958-214730 GCA_000966675.3 Picea glauca | reverse complement strand
CCTTAATGGAGATCTAGAGGAAGAAGTATATATGGAACAACCTGAAGGATTCTCATTGACAGACAATCCTAATTATGTTTGTAAGCTGAAGAAGGCCTTATATGGACTAAAATAGACACCACGAGCTTGATATTACAGACTGGACAAATTTCTACAAGAAAAAAAGGTTCAAGAAAGGTATTGTTGACAGTAACCTTTACATTAAGTCTGAAGGTGATGATTTACTAGTTATTCTGGTTTATGTAGATGATATTATTTTTGGCTGTACTAATGAATCATCTATCCAGTGGTTTGCTAATTCTATGCAAATAGAATTTAAAATGTCCATGATAGGGGAACTATCATATTTTCTTGGGTTACAAGTAAAACAAAGCTCTGCAGGAATTTTTATTTCTCAAGAAAAATATTTGAAAGAGATATTGAAGAAATTTCATATGGAAGATTCCTCTATAGTCAGCACACCTATGGTGGTTGGTTGCAAGCTTAGCAAAGATGATATCTCACCTGATGTTGATCAAAGGACATATCGATCAATGATAGGCAGTTTTTTGTACATCACAGCATCCCGTCCTGATATAATGCAAGATGTTGGAATGGTAGGTCATTTTTAGTCTACTCCTAAACAAAGTCATTTGGAAGCTGTCAAGAGAATATTTAAATACTTGAAGGGAATAATGACTTATGGACTGTGGTATCCTAGAAATCAGAATTTCCAGTTAACTTCTTATTCAGATGTAGACTGGGCAAACTATGTTGATGAGAGAAAAAGCACCAGTGGAGGAGCATTCTTTTTGGGTGACTCATTAGTTGCTTGGCTTAGTAAGAAGCAAGGATCTATTTCATTATCTACTATAGAGGCATAATACATTGTTGCTGCTACTTGCTGCACACAAATTTTATGGATGATACAAACTCTTGCAGATCTGAAGGTAACCTACACTGGTCCTATACCAATTCATTGTGATAACACCAGTGCAATAAGTGTCTCCAAGAATCATGTTCTTCATTCCAATACTAAGCATATTCCAATCAAGTATCATTTTCTCCGTGAACAAGTTACAAATGGAATTGTTCAGCTGAATTATATCCCTTCCAAAGAACAGATTGCTGATATCTTTACTAAACCATTAGCAACGACCCCTTTTGGATATCTTCGTCAAAAGTTGGGGGTTATAAACGCTTGTATCTAATATGTGCACCTAGTCAAGGGGAGTGCTTGTTGAATATTTGGTGAGTTTCCTAAATGCTTATAGATGACAGGGGGAGTATGTTCTGCAACATGATCAGTGGAGGAATGTTTCTTCTTTGACATTGATGTCAAAGGGGGGAAAAGCAGTCGAGTTCGAAATGTTTCGGATGTAGAGGAGTGTTGATTCTGAATGCAAATGTTGCCATCAATGCCAAAGGGGGAGATTGTTGGCAAATTCAATGAATAGGCAACGTAAGCTTGTCATTGATGGAAAGTACAACATTGAAGATGACAGGAAAATAGAAGACAAGTTCAGAGAGGTGAATGATTGAAAGTAGTGATTGGAAAATTCGGTGAACAGGCAACGTAAGCTTGTCATTGATGGAAAGTACAACATTGAAGATGACAGGAAAACAAAAGACAAGTTCAGAGAGGTGAATGATCGAAAGCAGTGAGTGCACGTAGTGAGAGTCGTTAGATTTGGTGCAGAGTCGTCGATAGCCATCATATCGGTGGAAGTTACATAGAGGATAAGTTCCCATGAACAAGAGGAGAGGCTTCATCAGAGAATCGAGAATCGGAGTTTCACAAGTCTCGTGAACAATGACAACAAAAACCCTGAAATCGCGATATGTGATTTCGTGATGTAATCACAGTCGTTGGATAAGAAGGAATCTAGACCATAGTTTACAGCCCTTATTGTAGAGAGGATCTAAGCCATCAGATCTGTATAAGCTATGAGAGAGATAGGCCATCAGAGAATCAGGGATTGGGACTTTGAAATATCCATTTCACTCGACAACGAAAACCTCGAAATCGCGATATGCGATTTCATGATTTGATCGCAGCCGTTAAAGAAAGCATGAGATATGGACCATTGATTTTCTTCATCGGAGTTTCGGCGATCGGGATTTCAATATGCAAAGAACACAATGCAACAAAAACCATGATTTCGCGATAGGAGAAATCACGATTGAATCTGAACCGTCAGAATCAACATGTGATCTAGACCGTTGATCCAACTCATGACAATAGACCACGTCAGCTAGGGACACGTGGCATAACTAGGGAATGACAGGTGTCAGGCAGATTCAACACTTCAATCACATGTGATTCACGAATCAGAGTGACACATGGCAGGATCTAACACGTGTCAAACCACGTGTGACGTCAGTAGAGGCATCGACAATTGGGACTTTGAAATGACAAAGTCACTTGATATCGAAATTCTCGAAACCCCGGAGGGATCGGGACCGTCCATATGAGGGACAGGTGTCGAAGATCAAGCCGTTGTCGACATTTTGTTCATTGGGAAATCGGGGATCCCGTTGACAAGATTTTTGTGCAAGTCAGAATCGCGATCCGCGAAACCCCAATGAGTGGGGGCCAGATGTCAGCACAGCAGGGAAGAAGGAAAGTGGCGTAGTGGAGGCCAACTGTCAGAGATAAGGATGTGGTCATGGAGTGACGGTCACATTGACTGGGAGCTAAGCTCAGGAGGGCTAGCGTATGAAAGGAGCCATCGGGAATTGGAGAATCGCGAGTCCGGAGGACTTGTGAATTTTGACATTGCAAATGCCGAAATCACGATGAGCGAAATCCTGATTAGATCTGGACCATTGGATCAAGTATTGATCGGAGGGTTGTTGTTCTTCCTCACACATTAACACTTCAATTATGAATCAGTTAAGAGAAATGGACTGATGATGACAAATTGATTAGCGTTTTAGTTGCCAAGACAGATGTCCTTGTATTACCTAGTGGAAGGGGAAGTTGAATCGTTAAGGTAGCTTGTATAAAAGAATATGAACGAGACTGAATTGGGTTGGTCGTTCTAAAAGAAGAAATGAGTAAACAGTAACAAAAATAAAATGAGCAGAGGCCTAGCAAGAAATGAAGCAAATGTGCAGTGCGAGATGAAATGCAGAGCAGAAGCAGAGAAAAATGATAGACAGGATAGAAGCAAAGAAAAATGATAGACATAATAGAAGCGGAGCAGAATGATAGAAGAATGTGATGCAGAGATGACCTGTTGAGGAAGAAGATTTGCATAACAATTTGTTGAAGATCAGATTCACAGAACAGAGTAAAAATGGTAAGAAGTGATGTATCTGAATAAGTTGTCTTTGTATTCATTATTTAATATTCAAGGGTGGTTGGGAGGTGCTCAGGAGGACTGTTGTCCTCAGAAGTTCAAGTGGGTGCTTGAACACAGGAAGTTGTAGATTCCATCTAGTTGCAGCCAGAGAAACAAGGGTGGCAGGGTGGTGCTAGGGAGAACAAGTGTTCTCTGTTATACAGGTTGGAGCCTGTGTAACTGGAAGTTGGTGCTTCCATCCAGTTGGTGCTGGAACATTCAGGAAGTTGGTGATTCCATCCAGTTGGTGCTGGAATATTCAGGGAGTTGGTGCTTCCTTCTAGTGGGTGCTAGAGAAACCAGAGAGTTGGAGCTCTCAAACAAGTTGTAACTTGTAAAATAGAGGTAGTAGCCTCACATTGAGTTGGTGCTCAATGATAAATGATGTACAGAACTGAAAAAGAATGCCTATCATTTCGAAGAAGAAGAGGTTTTCTCCCTTTATGGGTTTCCTCGTGAAAATCTTTGTGTGTACTTTATGTGTGACTGATGGTATTTATTTTTACTGTTCATATGTTGTATATTGTTGATGAACACATGAAGAGAGATTAACAATGTTTAATAAGTATAAAATTTTTTAAGCTCACTTTCAACTGATTCACCCCCTCCTCTCAGTTGTTTTAGTATTTCCAACAAGAACTCAACTGAAGAGTACAAGGATGCATAAAGGAGAAACAATTCATGAATATTTCTCCAGAATATCAGAATTCAAAGAACAGTTAGAAGCGATTGGAGATACCATAGACAAAGACGAACTCATAATGACAGCCCTAAATGGTCTCACAAGACCTTGCGATGCATTCATCCAAACGATATGTGCCAGAATGGAGAAACTAAAGTTTGATATTCTATGGGAAGAATGCATCCAAGAAGAAACAAGAGTAGCTAACCATGAAGCGCTATTGGCAAGAGATGATGATCAAGCCCTAACTACTCACATTGAAAGAGGAAGGAAGAAACCCTACCCCCAGAAGGAGACTCATAAAGAGCCTCAACCACCAAACAAATTCAATAATAAAGAATCTCATCCAAGGAGATTTCAGAAGAAAGGACAACGAAAGGAAAGAGATTACTCATGTGTACAATGCTACCATTGTGATAAGATCGAACACATTGTGAAATTTTTTCTAGCCAGATGAGAAGAATACAAGAGAAAACATAAGAGGCACCATGCCCACGTAGTCGAAGATGAAGATCCACCTGCAAAGATGATAAGAGAGCAGATCAAAGACCATGTCTTAATCTCGGCCCTCTCAGGATATGTAACAACTGGAGAGGACACTTGGATCATTGATAGTGGTGCATCCAAGAGCATGACGGGACAAAGAGACATTCTCTCTTGTATCTCATAAAATAAGTTTTCTCAGAAAGTGACACTTGGAGATGATTACCAGTATCCCATCAAGGGAGTGGGAGAATCAAACTACAAACTGAATTTAGGGAATTCACTAAAAATGAAGGATGTACTATATGTACTAGGTTTGAAAAAGAACCTACTCTCCATTTCAACTTCAAAAAAGAAAATCTTTAGAGTTTCCTTTATAGATGGAGAAGTTCTTATGTGGGCTAAAGGAGAAACCTTAAATGAAGAAATCATCATTGGAAGTGAAGAAAATGGCTTGTATAAACTAAAGGGTCACTCAAGGGTTGCCATGACCCATGCCATTGAAAACTCATGTGAAATTTGGAATAGAATATTAGCTCACATCAACAACAAGGTGCTACCATACATATGCAAAGCGATCACAAGTTTACCAGAACTCAAGGTTGACCATGAAGACATATGCAATGGATGTGCACAAGGGAAGAACATCAATAACCCTTTTTTGAAGAGAGACAACAAAGCAGAAGGAGTCCTAGAGCTCATTCATTCAGATGTATGTGTCCCAATGCTATCATCCTCCATTACTGGGTATGTATATTATGTATCATTTATTGATGATTATTCTTGTAAGACCTGGGTATATTTTTTGAAATCTAAAGATGAAGTGTTCAGCAAGTTCAAGGAATTCAAAGCCTTGATAGAGAATCTTTCTAAAAGAAATATTAAGATAATCCAATCAGATAATGGAGGAGAATATACCTCAAAAGAGTTTTTGAACTTCTGCAAAGATGTTGGGATCAAGAGGGAACTCACTACTCCCTATAATCCCCAACAAAATGAAGTAGCTGAATGAAAGAATAGAACAATAATGGAAGTTGTGAAGAATATGATCCATGATCAAGATCTTCATATGTTCTTATGGGAAGAAGAAGAAATGGCAGCTGTATATGTGCAGAACCAATTGTCTCATAGTGCACTTGGGCTCAAGACCCTAGAAGATATGTTCACTAGAAAGAATCCAGAGGTCAGCCATCTCAAAATATTTGGCTGCCCAGTATTTATTCATATACCGAAAGAGAAGAGAAACAAGCTAGAAACTTCAGGAAAGAAGGGAATATTTGTGGGATACTATGAGATCTCCAAGGCCTTCAGAATCTATATACTAGGTCACCGTCACATTGATATCAGTAGGAATGTGATCTTTGATGAAGATGTAGTGCTCAAGAAATCAAGAAGATGCCATATTGAAGAAGTATATGAAGAGGAACCCGTAATCCCCAGAACTGTTGTGAGGGAGGTTCCCAGAGCCGCAGAACCAGTGAGGGAAGTCATAACTTCCCCTGATGAGAAAATTCTAGAATACCATGATATATTAGAGGTTCAAGAAGCTCCTCATATGATGATCCTCCATAAAAGAAATCCATCTTGGGCTAAAGAGCTTATTCAATATGGAGAGAAGTATGGTGTTCCCGAAAGAACTACGAGACAGGTGAAAAGACCAAATCCATTCTCCAGTTATACGATTTTGATGTGTGATATTCTAGAGGAGGAGCCTACTTGCTTTGAAGAAGCCATTCAGAGGAAAAAATGGGTAGATTCCATGACAGAGGAATACAAAACCATAATAAAGAATGAAGTATGGGAAATAGTTCCCAGACCGAAGAGTAAAGATGTGGTATCCTCCAAATGGCTCTTCAAAATAAAACATGTTGCTAATGGAAGTATTGAGAAGTATAAAGCAAGATTTGTCGCTCATGGCTTTTCTCAAAAGGAAGGCATTGACTATGAAGAGAAATTCACTCCTGTATCCAGATACACTTCGATCAGAACCATCATATCTCTTGCAGCTAAGATGAAGTGGAAGTTACACCAGATGGATGTGAATACAACTTTCCTAAATGGTGTCATCGAAGAGGAAGTGTATATAGAGAAACCTCAAGGATTTGAAGTTGAAAACAAGAAGTCTCATGTCTACAAATTGAAGAAATCCTTATATGGATTAAAGCAAGCCCCTAGAGCTTGGTATGTCCGTATATACAATTTTCTGACGAGATTAAGATTTACCAAGAGTAAAGAAAATTCTAACCTCTACTTCAAGGTCATGAATGATGAGCTAGTAATACTATTACTGTATGTGGATGACTTATTCTTAACTGGAGAAGAAAAGCTCATCACTGAATGTAAGAATAGACTCACTTCAGAATTTGAGATGAAAGACCTTGGTCTAATGCACTATTTATTAGGTCTTGAGGTATGGAAAATTCCAGAGAGAATCTTCCTTAACCAAGGGAAGTATTCAGTCAAAATCTTGAAGAGATTCGACATGTTAGAGTGCAAGCCCATGAATACACCCATGGAAGCAAAGATAAATTGGTTGTTTGATACTTTGTCAGAATTAATTGATGCCATGCTATATAGACAGATTATAGGATCATTGATGTACCTGATGAACACCAGACCAAACATTTGTTTTTCCTTGAACACCTTGAGTCAGTTTCTGGTAGAACCTAAACATGTTCACCTTGTGGTTGAAAAACATGTGATGAGGTACCTTAAGGGTACATTATATTGTGGTCTCAATTATGATGGAGATCATGATTTCACATTGAGTGGATACACTGATTCAGATTGGGCAGGAAGTGTTTCTGACAGGAAAAGCACTTCTGGATGTTGTTTCAGTTTGGGATCAACCATGATCTCATGGCAGAGTAGGAAGAAATCCAACATTTCTCTCATCACAATAGAAGAATAATACATTGCTACATGTTCTTCCAACTGCAAAGCTATATAGCTTCGAAAGTTGTTGACCGGCCTATTTGACCTAGAGATGAAAGTAACCACAATCCTATGTGACAACCAGAGCTACATAAAGATGACAGAGAATCCTGTATTCCATGACAGGTCGAAGCACATAGAGATTCAATATCATTACATCTGTGACATGGTGCATAAGGGATCCATAAAGCTCCAATAAATTAGCATGGATGAATAGGTTGCTGATGTGTTGACCAGGCCTCTATCTCATGTCAAGTTTGGGAACTTTTGAGATAAGCTTGGTATAGTCCAAAAGGACCTTCCTCGAAAGAGGGAGTAGTTTTTGTGATGAGACATCTCTTGCTTTCAGCTTCATTGTTGTGACGTAAAGAAAGAAGATGTGATGTGACTAGTACTGAGCTTCTGGCTTGACAACTATGGCGCAAAGCCAGTCTAGTATCTTTCTTCCAACCGAATGATTGTGATGTAAATCAAGAAGATGTGATGTGACTAGTACTGAGCTTCCAGCTTGACAGCTGTGACGCAAAGCTAGTCTAGTATCTTGCTTCCAACCAGATGGTTGTGACGTAAAGCAAGACGATGATATGAGACTAGCATTGTGCTTCCGGCTGGATAGCTATGACGTAAAGCCAATCTAGTATCCTACTTCTAGCTTGATTATTGTGACGTAAAGAAGGACGAGTATCTTTCTTCCAGCGTTATTTCTATGACATAAAGCAAGACTATGAGATGAGACTAGAACTGTGCTTCTAGCTTGATAGCTGTGACGTAAAGCCAGTCTAGTATTATGATGATGAGCCAGCCTCGTGCTATGATGATGATGTATTAGTTTTATACTAAAGATATTGATGCAGATGATGATTGTATTCCTTTGAGAATGATGATGATGTCGATGAAGAAAAATTTCGATGATTTATAGATATGCTAGTCAGTGTTCCAAGATGATATTGATGATGATGTCCTCCTAATGCTATTGATGATAAAGGCCTCTCTCTCATCTGATGTTGTTGAAGAATACCTTTCTTGTTAAGGGGGAGTGTTGAAATAATGTAACTGAAAAGTGTATTATTATTATTATTATTATTTGATATATTATTCATTAGATCAATCCCCATTGTGGATTGATCATGTTAGCTATTGTAAAAGGACCAAATCCCCTTTTTCGAATTGGTCATAATATAATTGTAATAGGAAGAAAGAGAAGTCGGCCCCATAATATATCAAAGAGGCCTCATAATATAATAAAGGTGGTTATAACCACCCAGTAGAAGAAGTCGACCTTGCCAGTGAAAGGACACTCCCACACGTGCCAATCTTGTATAAATAAGGAGGCTAGCACCTCACTTGGACACACTTCACTTGCTCATTGAGAGACAAGTTTCAGAACTGCAGTTGGAAAAGAGAGAGAGAGAGAGGCACATCTTTAGGAGAGGAGTTTCTATATTTTCTTGAGTTATCTCTTGGCATTGTATTGGCTATCTATAATAAGGAAGTTTTGTTGGGTTTTATTCCCCTAGAGGATTTCCTAGGATAAATGTTGTGTCTCTTGTGATTATGTATTTCTCAGTGATATTGTCTTATGTTTTTGTTATCTATTGAAATGCAAAGAACTATAATAATGGATTAAACATTAACACATGAATTTAGTAGATTGAATCTCTTCTCCACTAGACCTATCAGGTGTGTGACTGGTCTTGGGCCTTTTCTATAAACCTAGAAATCATCTGTTGAAACTTCAGTGACCGAGGGAGATACATCTTTCCTGGGTATTTTCTCTGCTAGTGCCTTAGGAGTAGTGGTCTATGAAATGCTGGCAGAAGGAAACTGATGTTATGTATCTATCAGAGTGTTTTCCTCCCACTCTGTCTAGTTCATGAATTTCTCAATTTCTGGTTTGGGAAGATGAGCATATGGAGATATCTTATTTCTTATTCTGGTTTATGCAATTACACCACAAGGATCATAATTCAATGAGAAACTGAGACTGAATTTCATTTATTTTAAAATTTTGTTGGCCTCTTCTTGTGCAGCTTGACTATTAAAGATGAAAGATCCTATCTATCCCTTGATCCTCAACTATTGTTTCTTTTTTAAGGCCACAAAGTGAATATCATCAGAGTTGATCATCTGTCTGATGTACTCTAGAGAAAATATCCTAACAGATAGATATTTGGGGAGTTTATAAGGTGGAAGCTCATAGTTGTAGACTCTGATCTCTGTGTGATCCTGGTAGAGGTACCATTCACCTGTTTTGGCAAGGTCTGACAGGTGAAGGAGCCTCTAAATCTCTTCATTAATCATCATTTCTTCCCATCCACTCAACATGCTTACTACTGGGTGGTAAAATAGGTCAATGAACTTCTTAAAACTGAACTCTGATGAGTTCTTTCTCAATAAAGAAGTCCAGGATGTAACAGGTTGCGGATGGCTGCCTAGTCTAGTTTCTACATGGAGAATGAAAACTTCTCTAGTTGAAAGAAGAGGAACATGTATGCTAATATGGAAGAATATCGGAACATGCCTTTTGTAGAAAAGTTGAAAAAATGCTCGTGAATATTATTGGCTAGAAACTGGTTGAAGTTGAATTGGATGGTGGCATTCTCTTCAATGGATAAAATGGACATGAAACCCAGGATGGGTTCGTCCACCCACTCGTCTGAATAATACCTAAGCATACAACATAGGGAAGGAATGAATTGATTACCTTTTTTTGAGAACATGGAAGAATGGTAAAGGGGATTTTTCTTGGGGAATTGGGCACTCTCAGGGATGAAAAGTTTGAAAGTTTGTGCTCTTTGGGGAAAAGATATTTTCTGGTACATTTTGGTTAAAATTTCAATGGTGAAATGGGAAAGGGATTCAAATATGGGAATTTGCATCATCTGGTCAATGGCTTCAGGTGTAATGGTAAACAGGGTCTCTCTAGACAAACAAATGATAGCTTTATGGCTGGGAAGATAGTGCGCCTGACACTTGAGGGAAAACTCGGGCAAATGGTGAATTTGGGGAAAATTATACAGGGGGAGGTTGGACTCCCAGAGCCCAATCTCATCACTCTAGTCCAAGAAGGTGTCTCTAAGCCATAAATGCAATTCGACAAAATCAAATTCACATTTTGGCTTTGAAATCAGGTAATATTTATCCACTAGGGGGATCTGATCAAGGTCGATGGGAGGTGGGAAGAATGGATTTTCTTTGATCTCTGACTGTTTGGACTTGAGCGCCATCGATCCAGATGATACCTGCAAATCTAAAAAATAATGGTGCTTACTGTAAATACCAGGCGTGAATGGCGATGGTAGATGGAAAAATAGAGAGGAAGAAGGTTTCGACGATGTCTGGATCGTGAATGGTGAAGAAATGGTAAAGAACATGATTAATTTGACGAACAGGTTTTTGTTGGGGTACAAAGGATAGGTCAACAGGCTAATGGAAATTTTTGCCCACATTGATTGGCTAATAAATATCTCATGGATGAGGTGGAGGATAATAAATGGGTAGTGGGTTTGTGAGGATGATGTGGAGGGAAGGGAGTGGACGACAAGAAGATGGGATGTGATGTGTGATGGGTGAGTGGGGAAAACTATACATTGACATAGTAATGACAGATGACTTACGAACGACAGTAGTGGAGCGCGATGTCATGTGTTGGAGGTGGTATGGAATCCTAGTATGGAAGTTTAATCGGAGGGGGGGGTAGGTAATAACTGGTTTAGAGAAAGGGGGTCCGAGTTAACACAAACACGCGACGTTAGTATGGGGCCCGTCGGGGAATACCACCAACTCAGACTAGCCCCGCCATTAAAGGTAGAACTGTCGGGGGGGTCTGATATCACTTGTCGGTTGTAGATCTGAGCACCCTTTTCTCAGCTATTGATCTAGGTGCACCCTTTAATCATAGAGTACAAATCTCATTACATTACAAAAACTTAGGATAATGCCTTTTTTGTGGGTTTTTGCATTGGTCCCCCTTTCATTTTGTCACCAAGGGGTTAGAACACAACATTCTAGCATCAAAACAAAGAATCTTAACCAACTTTATGCTTGTTTTATTGAAAGAAAATCCAACTAACCAATGTCATAATCTATTTACCTAACACCTTTAACGTAAATTAGACCATTGGGCTAAACATTACTCTACCCTCGGGCTATTTGATCAAGTTTAAACAGTTTGATCAAATTTATTCACTAACTAACCTATCTAACTTGGCTAGGATTACACTGTTTAGCCAAACTTTATTCATTAATCCTAATACCATAAATTCAAAAGACTCGACCATGGTTAGACTGTATGAATCAAGCCAATTTTATTGCATGGGGTTTTGCTATTTTATTTTCATACCCTCTTTTTTTCTTTTTCTTTCTTTTTCTTTTATGTAAATCATTTGCAGAATGAAATATTATTTACAATAGAAATATCACTAGGGGGAAAAAATTCTAGTCATTAGTTGATCCTATGAAATAGAGGATTGTAACAGTGGCTACATTTAAGGATGGTGCTCTCCTTGTGAGGTGCCAAGAACTTGTTTCCTGATGTCTTGAAAGACTTTTTCCAGCGCTTGCTCTACAACTTGATTTATTTTATTTTGCAATCTGATGACGCTTGTCAATGGCTTAGGGCCTTCTCTTCAGGCTTCAACCATCTGATGAACAATACCCACACACAACCTGAAAATAAAAAAGGAATGGTTTATACAATGAAGTGGAATGACCAATATATTATTGGGATGGAACATAATGCTTGAGCATTATGCCATTCACAGGTCCTCCTGGCAGGTCTGCTCCATCACTATCCTTAAGAAAAAATGTGTTATTTCCTCTGTGTACCTGAATGATATAAGGGCCTTTCCACAAGCTATCAAAATTTCCATGCTTGTTATAACCCTAAATTGCACCACACATGCTTACCTGGCATCAGGCCAACTCATATCCCTTCTTTACCAAAACTCTGCTGAACAACTCTTTGAAAATCCTCTTCTGTCAAGGCCCACATGCCCTAACCCATTACTGCACGTGTGTGCATGCTGGATGACTCACAACAGCCCACATGTACTTAACAAAGCACAAAAAAAGGAAAGTTGTCGATGGAACACAAATCTATGGGTCAGTTAACTAAAACTCCCGGCCATGCATGGCTGAGGGTTCATTTGAAACCCTAGCTCCTTCTAGCATATAAAAGAATAGGTAGGGGTACCATTTAGAGAAGGAAAAAATATAGTGAAGAAACTCTGCCCATTTACATAATCTATTGTCCCAACCCTTTATCCTTTCCTCATGCCAAAGGAGATTTAATGCAAAGAAGTTGGAGGACAGGAGAAGAGGAGCCCAAGATCAGGTTCAAGGAGTGATGGCTGGTCTCAACTTTTTTGTAAGTTGATTCACTTTCAGTAATAAAAAGAATACTTTTTCCCATCCCAATGCATGAATTGTCTATGGTTTTCTTAATTTATGCTTGATTTCTAACCCTTGAGTATAGAAGTAGCATGCATGCATAGTTGTTGTTTGTCTTGAGTGCAGGTCATCTGTGGAAGGAGCAACACAAGCAAGTAATCAAAGAGCAACAGAGGATCTACATCGAACGTCGTTAATAAGGTTGGTGTTCCTTTTCCATGCATTTACTGTGAAAAAGGGGTTTAAATCATGGGTTGTAGGTAAAAAAGTAATTTCTATTCAATCAAAATCTGCATGCAAGTCTGACCCTATTTTGCTAGTCCGTAGGGTGTTTTTCCCAATAATAGAATTGGTGACCGTACTAGGGAGAATACTCTTTAGGGTTCCTAGATTTATTTAAGTTTTTTGGGTAGTTTAAAGATTAGGTTTTCTGTTTTTCTTTGCCTGTCTTTTTCTGTAAGGTCTAAGCTAGCAGGGAGTCTAGTTTTCCATACCAGCTTTCCATGACTTTCCCTTGACTGTATTTTTTGGGACACACAGAGGTACACGCGGCCTACAAAAGGCCTACACATGTGTACCTGCACCATATCCTCTTACAGCCCACGTGTGAACGCTAACTATAGAGATAGCAATAGTGTGTAGGAAGTCAAAAAACCTTAGAGGCAGTCCTCCTCTTCCTTGTCAAAATTATACATTCTCAGGGGATTTTCTAGAATCCTGTCTGAGTCTTGTTGGTTCACAGTCCTATCTCAGATTTCTTTTTTCGCCTTATTATTCCTTGCATTATTTTTCTTTTCAATTAGAAAGAGAATCCAAGTCTTCAAGGGACCCTGGTTATCTATACCAGAGGCCTCTTCCTGGTCTAGACTTCCTTTTTTCATATTTTTCCTTAGAATTTAGATATACATGCTGCCTGTACAAGGTCAGCCCGCGTGTACATGCTTTCTGTCTCTATTCAGCACGCGTTTGCATGCGTTTTGTTTTAGCGACAGTCACGTGCTTGACAGGCTACTTTTTTTTCAGTGTGGGGTAGTCATCCCATCCTTTGATAAGAAGTATTCCTCTCAGGTGTGTGAGTCTAGGTTTGAACAATCAGTAGGTTAGGTCATCTTACCCTTAGCCTTCTTTTTCTCAGTTAATAGTTGACAATTTTTTTTTTTTTTTTTTTTTTTTTTTGGTTTTTTGACAGGCGTGTGGGTTTTTGTTTTTTTTTTTTGCTTTTGTGTTTTTCTTTACTTTGATTTTTTGTGATAGATACTTTAAGCCATAATTTGTTTTCTTGGTTTTTTGCTTGTTGGTATTTTCCCGTTTTTGCTTTACTAGCACTTAAATAAATAAAATCTCTTTTCATTTTCTTCTTTGGTTGAAGAGTGTGTTTCTGCATCATTAGCTAGGGAGAAGTCTTTTATTTCGTAATTTTTTTGCAGTGCACTTAGATCATAAGTAGCTCATAGTCGAATGAAATCCCTTTGAATTTGTTGTAAAAAATATTAGAAAAAATTAAAAAACAAAAAGAAATCTTTCTTTGTGAAAAGTTGTTGAAATTTTGCATTGAGTAAAAGTCTTTTGTTTCCAGATTTTTTCATTCATTTTTTCTTTTGTCTTTACACATCATCAGTTTCACCTTCATACCCTTTGACGTAAGAAAAATCCTTAAAAGAAACGCTAATCTTAAAATCTACTAGACTTTTATGTTTGTAGGGTTCACAAACTAGTTCAGGACTAGGGCCTTGAATTAGGTTGGAGAGGAAACTCTTCAAGGCCATTCAAAACCAAAAATTAGAGTCTAAGATAGGGAGTGTCTAAGTCCAGTTTCATGGAACTTATCTGGGACCCCCATCTAACACATGGGATAAACACGAGGTCGTGTGTGGAAATGTAGCGGAGATAACCCCTCCAAAGTCGGACCAATTGTAGTGGAGAACACATATCGAGGGCTTGTTTTGGGATTTCGTCGTTTGCATTTTCCACGGGGCTTCATGGGTCTCGAATCCATTCGAGGTCCTCAGTTGTCTTCCAAACCATTTTCTCTCGATACCCTTGACATTTTTCGGGCTTGATACCCTTATGATTTTGGTCTACCCGACTTTTGACTGTACTCGCCTGGTGACTGTTCGCGTGCTCACAACCTAGTTGCCAATATTTTTAGGGACATACACAGGTGAACTGCGGGGGTATACCATAGTACCTAGGACAGAAATCAGGCCATGCTTTGTAGAGTATACCTGAAGGGTGCTTCCGTGTTCGAGTTTCACTTGCACGGGTAAGTTGCTCTAGTGTTGGTTGTTGTACCTGTTCTTCCAAATAGTTTAGTGATTGCTTGTCTTCTCTCTTAGGGGATTCTTTTTAGTGTGTGTTACTTTTGAAAATTTAGAATACCTTAGTGTGTATTGGAAATGTTCACACAATGGAGGATCTTGAGCGCCGCCGATCATGAAGTCTTCTAGGCCTACAGTTGGTTACAAGAGAGACACCCCCGCCACAATTAAGGCAGAAGCTAGACCAACAAGGGTCTTTCAAAGCAACTGGGTTACAAACCGTTGTGCCTGAACAACTCCTGGCAGAATCAACTGCCGCTATTAGCTCGGTTGAAACCCCAACCACTGATATCTAGACACCATTTATTGTACCAATCCAATTTCATGAATGCCAAATAGTGCCTCACATAGCTATGGAAACAAATGCTGTTACTTCTTCTGGGAATTCTTCAATTCCCACCACAGTTGCTACCACAGGAGAATCATCTCCTAACTTACTGTCATCGGTCCGAGCCACCATGGTATCAGTCAAAACTATGTCGCACAGTGGACCAAACCCATCTATGGAGGTGGCCACAACCCCCTTCACAACTAGTGTGACAGGCCCTCCGTTCTCATACGGTATGCCTAGTTTGGGTACAAGTCCTACACTAACCTACTCCACTTTACAGACTTTGGGTTTGGGGGCAGGGAGATCTAATGCTCCTTTGCAAGGTCAACTTGGGGGCACTCCAGTCCCTTTTAATGCTTTTCCTTACACAGGAGGTCATATCCCTCCTTCGTCCCCTTCGCTTGGTGGTCCGCATCAGCAGTCTGTAGGGCAACCTACACACACTAGTTTATTTGGAGCAAGGATTCAAGGAACACCTGCGCATAGTATGCCGGTAGGTTCGACACTATTTTCTTGGAATGGGACATTTGGTAACAACACTTTCTCATCAACCACTTTCCCGTCTGGGCGCAATCCCATTTTTGGACAGTCTACTCCTGCACAAAGTACTATTCTAGTGGAGGGGGCACATATAGCAGGACCTTGGAACTCAGGACAAGGATCCGTTCCCTCCTCTGGAATGTCATTCTAGGGTAATTCTTTTCACAGTCAATGGAACCTTGGACAGACTACTATGCCTCTTCCATCAGGACCGACATGGGGTAATCCTTCCTAAAGTCCTTCGAACACGATGCATGCCCAACACTCTATGTCCTTTATGGGAAATCAACTGATGATGTCTCCATAGACGCAAAATCCTTACACTAGTCAGGGCCATGGTTTCTACCATAATCCGGGCCAGCAGCCAAACTTTTCCTGGCAACCTAGTGCCAGTCAAACTCTAGGACCCTTTTTCCAAGGTTATTAGCAGCAACCCAAACTACCATTCCTGGCGAATTTACACTTGTCAGATTTGACAAGGCTGTTAAATGATCCTATTTGTCATGATCGACATTGGCCTCCTATGCCAACGAAGTTTCCTTCGAACATTCCAAAGTTCGAGGCCAATCCTAATGAAGATCTAGGTGATCATGTGACTACCTTCCATATTTGGTGTTCATCTAACTCATTGAAAGATGACTCCGTACAGTTGCGATTGTTTCAACGTACTCTTATCGGGAGTGCCGTGAAATGGTACATTGAGCTCGATCGCTCAAGATACTCTTCTTTTGGCGAACTGGCGATGGCCTTCCTTAACCATTTCCAGTTACCTGTGAGATACAATGCTGGAACAGAGATGCTCACCAATTTCAAATAGACAACAACGGACCATATCTCTGATCATATCCGAGAGTGGAGACATCGAAAGAGCCTAATCAAAGTACCAGTCCCACCATCACTCCTGCTTGAGTGGTTCCTTAAGTCTTTAGTCCCACAATTATCCAAATATGTTGCGACTTCTAGAGTTTTCTCTGAAGAAGATGCCATCATGAGGGCTCAACATTTTGAGCTCATCTATTCTCAGTCTGGCTTATTATACAACATCTTTCCAGATGCACCATGTTCAATACTAGATAAAACTAGACAAAGAGCTGGAGAACATGTCGATGGTATTGTTGGTTCAACACAAACCAAGCCCACTAAGCAATTGACAAAACAGTTGCAACAATTATCTATAAAAGAAACAGCGGCCAGCTAGGATACTGCTTTGGCTACTCCCCCTACCCAAATTTTGAAAGTACAGTTCGTGCAGTCGACTAACCCAAAATCCACCCAGCATCCTGAAGGGAAGAAAAAACAATGAAAGAAGGGTAAGGGGGATAAAAAACCCACTGATAATGCTGGCGAGGACACTATGGAAAAATGGAAGGTGAGTTATCCGTGCAACTTGTGTGTGGAGGACCACCCTACCCATCTGTGTCCTCGACTTGCAGAGGCCCAAAAGCTTGTCACACAACAACAACAGGCAGTGTTGACTAATCCTTTTCAACATGGGAAAAATTTAACTCAAGCCTCTACAAGCACAGAAGGGGGCAGCCAAGAAACCTTCCCTCCTCCAAACAATCCATCATCCATGAACGTATATATGGTTAGGGGTGATGCTTTCATAATGACTAGGGTGCACGACTATAGTAAACCAAGCGCTTCTAAGAAGGGTAAAGACGCTGATCTCCCATCTCTTCCTCTACAGATCGAGAAGATGTTGGGAGAAACAATGACACGCATTGCAAAGGGTGCATTTAAGAAAGCTTCTCACAACCCAAATGCAAGGGCCACCCAAAATTACTCTGTGGTGGAGGATTTATAACAAACCCTTTGTGCGATGTCTGTTTCGGAGGTCCTCCAAAGCTGCCCTGCTCAGAGGAAAGCCTTGTTAACTACTTTGGGCTATAATGAGACTTGTAATCCAGGTACCATCATGTTAGATACAACTGACTTAAAACCTCATTTTCCTTACCACGTAGTGTTTCATATAGTAGTGGCTCATCCCATGAAAACTTTTACATGGAATATCTTCCGTACGGTGGTCGACAAGGGCACCTCAACATGTGTTATGTCGTTAGCATGTTGGAAGGCCATTGGCCAACCCGCTTTGTCTCCATCACCTACTCTCGCTGCTTTCGACGATCATTCTTTCCGACCACATGGCATCGTTCCTTCTTTCCCTGTGCAGTTAGGAGGGAAGACCATGTGTGTCGAAGTAGAGGTAGTCGATGCTCCCCTTCACTATAACCTCTTATTAGGATGGAGTTGGACTTATGCTATGCAAGCTGTGGTTGCTACATTTTTCTGAGTCTTGTTGTTTCCACACGAGGGTCGGATAGTGACCATCGATCAACTATCTTTCTCCAGACCTGAACCAACTTTGGGGGCATCCACGGTCCCCATGATTGATAATCCTCAACCAGGTGTTGTTAATGTAGGAGTTGGTTTTTACCCATCCTTGATGGGTACCTTCGATTACCCACCTACTCATGACGATGTCAAATTTATATCTAATCACCATAAGGTTGAGATTTTTCAAGTTTCATCATTCTGCACGACTTACTTTGAGGATCCTTGGATTCTTCCTTCCCCATCAGCCACGATGGATGAGACAGGGCACCCCGACATGTCCATGCCCTTGTCGGCCACTGAGGTAGCATACTCTTTAGTCCAACAAGCCTCAACTAACCTTGATCCAACTCCGGCACAAGATTTGGATCCACTTCTAGAGCCTATTTGGGCTCAAGGTTCTCTCACTAACGTCAATTCATTAGACTTAGTCTTGCCTTCTGACGAAGCAGTAATCGAAGCAATGACTAGTCCAGACAAACCTTAGGAAGATCTTCATCACAGATCATATTTCCTCCCAGAGTTAAGCCGAATCGAAGCAGGAGAATTCACCGTTACCATGAAGGGAGATCAACGATGTCCTATTAATCTCTTAGCTATGCAGGAAATTTATGCTGAGGTTAATATGGTGACTATCACTGAAACTATAACATCAACATCTCACGAAACCCTGGCGTCATGGAGAATGTCTTCATCGGAGCAGATTTCTTCCTCGAAGAGATTCAAATTTACACGGATCTTTTCAAATAATTCCGTGACATTTTTTCCTGGTCTTATGAGGAAATTCCAGGTATCGATCCAAAAATAGTCGAACATGAAATCACAATGTATTCTGATGCCAAGCCTTTTTGACAAAAACTTCATCCAGTCAATCCTAAGAAAGTAGCATCCATCAAGATTGAGGTTGAGAAATTGCTAAAGGCAAGTTTCATTTATCCTATTCATTTGACTCAATGGGTGTCAAACCCCATGCCGGTCAATAAAAAACAAGGCACAATTTGTGTATGTACCGATTTTTGTGATTTGAACAAGGCATGTACCAAAGATAATTTTCCAACACCATTCATTGGCCAGATCATTGATGAATGTGCCAGTTGTGAAGCCTTTTCATTCATGGATGGTTTTTCGGGATATAATCAAATCCAAATCAAACCTGAAGACCAACACAAAATGACATTCATTTGTCCGTGGGTTACATTCTCATATCGTAAGATGCCTTTTGGCCTTAAAAATGTCGGAGCCACATTCTAGTAGGCCATGTATTTTGCGTTTCATGACCTCAAGCATATAGTCGAGGCCTATCTAGATGATTTAGCATCACGCTCTCACAAGAAAACATATCATCCCATGCGCCTTAGACTAATCTTCGAACGCTGTCTCTACTTTAGGATTTGCTTGAATCCAAACAAGTGTAGCTTCTACGTAACGTCATGATGTTTGTTAGGTTTCATCGTATCAACAACAGGGATCATGGTCGATCCTCTTAAGGTGGAGGCAATAATCTAGTTTCCCCCCCCATGCACAATCTTACAACTTCAAAGTCTACAAGGCAAGGTGAAATTCTTACGATGCTTCCTCCAACTATGCCGAAATCACCAAGGGCTTTATGCATTTACTAAAGAAAGACGTTCCTTTTTTTTGGGACGAAGCTGCTCAATGCTCTTTCAATGCATTAAAACATGCCCTCACAACCGCACCTTTTCTACGGCCACCTAACTATAACAAAGATTTCTTATTATATCCGGTTGTCATAGAATCAACCATAAGCATGGTTTTAGTTCAGGAAGACGATTTGTTTTCAGAATACGTGATCTATTACTTGAGCCAAATCCTCGTAGGACCAGAACTCAATTATTCTCATATCGAAAAACTTGTGTTGGTAGTAGTTCATGATGTTCAACAGTTCCTTCACTATGTTTTGTTTCGCAAGACCACCGTCATTGTTGTCGTGAATCCATTCCAGTACATGTTGACACAATGAGTTATAGGCGGAAAAATCAGTAGATGGATAGTCATCCTCCAAGAATTTGACTTAGACTTTGCTTTAGCAAAGTCCAAGAAGTCATTGGTCTTCGCAGATCTTATTTCAGAACTTCTGGTTGAGTCAAGTGACGTTGTGCCCGAGGAATCGCTTATCTGGGGGGATATGTTTTTGATTGAATCTTCAGACCCCTGGTACAGAGATATACTTATCTATCTCCAGACTTTGAAGTGCCCCACCTCTGCTTCTCGTGAGGAGCATCGACAGATATGCCATCAGGATAAGAATTATTTCATACTCGATGATACATTGTATTGGAGAGGTGTAGACTGCATCTTGCGTCGATGTATCACTCATGAGGAGGCCATCATAGTGCTCAACGATTTCCATACTAGAGCTTGTGGCGGTCATTTATTTGGGTTGGAAATAGCCCAAAAGATTCTATGAGTAGGTTACTTATGGCCGACACTTATCAAAGATTGTATTGAATTGGTCAAGAAGTGCCATCCATGCCAAGTCTTCTCTCGGAAGATGAGGGCACATCCCGCTCCTATGTTTCCTGTCATCACAGTTGGTCCCTTCACTAAGTGGGGGATTTATTACACTACATGCAACCCCCCGTCAGCAAGGGGGCACCGCTATATCATCGTAGCTGTCGACTACTTCACTAAGTGGGTCGAAGATATGCCAATGTTTAAAGATGATGGAGAGACTGTAGCTCTCTTCTTATTCAACCAGATCATAGCAAGTTTCGACGTCCCAAGAGAGATTGTCACTAACCATGGCAATCACTTTCATAACCAAATGATGACTGAATTAACATCAAATCTTGGGTTATGGCAGGAACATTCATCACCTTACTACCCCCAAGCCAATGGGCAGGTGGAATTTGTAAACAAAACTCTTAACACTATTCTACAATGAACTATCAACTCAGCCAAGTCAAATTGGCATTTGATGTTATACTCGACATTATGTGCTTACTGAACATCTGTTAAGACTGCAACCGGTTTCTCACCTTTTCAACTCGTTTACGAGCTGGAGGTATTCTTGCCCATTGAATGTTAAATCCCATCTTTGAAATTGGCAGTATAGTTATTTCGAGACACTTCTCCACTTGAAGAACAGTTAGTACACCTTGATCAGCTTGATGAGCAGCGTCACGATGCGGCCCTAGCCAACGAGGCTCACAAAAATAAGGTCAAGTGTCAATATGATAGGTCTGTTCATCCTTAGATTTTCTCTGAAGACGACCTTGTCCTGGTCTACGACTAAGACAAGGACCCCCTGGGGGCAGGAAAGTTTAAACCCATGTGGTTCAGACCCTTCATTATAAAAGAGGTATTAAAAAAGGGCACTTATTGTGTGGTTGATTTTGAAGGGAATGCTTTGGCGGAGCTTAGAAATGGGCTCTACCTCAAGAAGTATTACTCATAGACAGGTCACTGTGGGTAACTTTTTTTAACATATGTATAGTCTTTGTACTGTTACTTTTTAAGTTTTTTTTAAAGTGTTATGGACATGTCATTGATGTTATATTTCATCAATATGGCATATGTCAAGTGAATCTGAGGTGTTCATTGGGTATGCATATGGTGCAAGTCGACACATGCAGAGGCTTGCCTCAATAGCCTGGGTAATCTTTACACCTCGGGGTCAGTTGTTATCTTCCAGAGGTATATGCTTAGGTGACACCACAAATAATGTCGCTGAGTATAGTGCAGTTATTGAGTTTCTACGTGACGCCTTGTCATTGGGTATCTCTCATCTCCGGGTCTATCTCGACGCTCAACTAGTTGTGTCGTAGCTAAATAGAGTATATTGGGTTCATGATCCAGCTTTACATCGACGATTCCTTAGGGTACATCTCTTAGAACAAAACTTTGATTATATTACATATTTTCATGTTCCTAGGAGATTAAACCAAATTACAGATACTCTAGCTAATCAAATTTTAGATTGGCATCATGCCCACATATAAAAGAGCATGGACATAAACATGTGAATAAATTTTTGCACACATAATCCATAAGACACAAAAAAGATAAAAACCATATATAAACATCATAAAATAACCAGAGTACATAGATGGACGCAAGCACCTCAAAAATGGGAATAGTAACGAGTCATCGGGCTTATGCCCTCAAAAAATATATACAAGTAGGTGCTCGTGGCACATAAAAAGTCTAAATTCTGTTCAGGGCCTATGGGCCCTGTTATAATCATCCATAGCACGGGCTAAATGCCTAAACAATTGAACCCATGTTCGAGGTGCCCCCACAACATGAGGCTGCATGGATGGCGGTAGGTCCTCTATCTCTACCATCGAGACTATGCGAGTGAGTGCAGTGAAGTTCCACTCAACTCGTCTAAGGACCCTCTCGACCTCTCCGTCTAGGAGGTTCCCTGCTATTGTTGCTCCCCCAACGGTGGCAGTTGCGGCTTCTGGCTGTGGACGACACCTGTTTCGTGCATAATCGGCAGGTCGCACGGGTCCCACATCTTCATGAAACAAATGTTTACCCGTCAAATACTCTGGCATACAAAAAAAATGATATATATAACAAAAAGACATAAAAATTACATATTCAAACAAAAAAAACTACAAAGGTAGAGACTTACCCATCTCCCCTCACTCCTCACCAGGAGGCACGGGTATCTCAGGATCTCTAGAGAAATCTATCCCTGCATATGGGTAGTCCTCAATAACAGGGATCTGTCATGATAGCCAAGCAAAGAAATCATCATCGAAGGACTCAACGGGCCTTCCACCACCCTGTCGTGGAAGTAATACTGCCCATCTACACACTGTAGGGAAAGAGGTCTGATGTCCTCGTACTACAACTCGAGGACTGAAACTTAAAACTCTCTCAAAAAAGAACGAACACAAGATGGTCCCAAACCTGAAGTTCCTCTGTGTCCACTGTCGACAATCTGTCAATTGCCTCTTCATGCACTCGAGCAGTGTGGTACTCCAGTCAAAAATTTGTGCATTCATGCACTGGATGGCACAGTTCATCTATGCGCGTGAAGCTTGATGCATGGCTGCTGAGTCGGTAATCCGCCCAATCAGTAACAATATAGTCTGTAGCGCTAAGTTAGTAATCTTTCTAATGGGTACTTGGGAGACCACACGGTCAGTCCTAGCCTCACAATGCTCATCTATCAATTCCGAGATCTTGCTCGGCCTCACAGGAAAAGTATGGAAGTTGACTGGTTCCCCTCTCCTTGAGAGGCCAGTCAAAAAGTAGATATCCTCGGTGGTGGGAACCAGTGATTGCCCCTCTACCATAAATGCCTCTGCATCAGGGTGCCAGTAGTCAATCAAAGCATTCATTAGCCTTGGTTGTGTGCGCATAAATGGACATAGAAAGAATTTGAGTAAACCGCATTGCATTAACACGACCATGACATTCGGATCTGCTGCAGCCAACTCACTGATTGCCTCATGCTCCCTTTCCCTCCACTGGACATACATCCTACCAACACAACAAGGTAAAGGAGGGTCAATACTTCCTTTTAGTTTTATTTTTCATCATAAAAGGGGGGTACACACAGTCTGTAGAGGTGACAGTCGCATGTACATGCGGGCAGACTTTACTTTTCCTGAATGTACATGTGGCCTGTCCAGACACAACCCGCATGTACCTAGGGCCGACCTTTTTAAGGTCGACGCCCACCCAAAAAATCAACTAAATAAAAAAATTGAAGTATTGAATAACTAGATAAGGGAGTTTGTACTTACTTGGTCCAAGCATAAGTTCATTTCGTCCACTGTAGCTCCCAGAATCACTATTTTTGGCAAAGGGGGTCTTTTGGTTCCAGAGTTAATTTCCAAATCAACAATGGTGATAATGAGCTGCCAACTTCTATTTATAGACTTTTTGGCCTCTTTTTGTCACTTTTTTGGCCTCCCTTATCAGTTTCTTTATACCAAAAACCATTTAGAGTGATCCAGGAGTTATATGGGAGGGATTTGATCAGGTATTGAGATATTGTTTTTTGAGTTTTGAGAAAATATTGATGGTCCATATATTTTTTTTTTTCAAAAACCAACTTGAGCATATAGCTTAGGTTACTACCCCACCTTTTGCATCTCGTTGTCTTTTTGTTCTGCTATAGGATCGATCCCATCCGGTTGTGACACAAAATCGTCATATCTGCTCTAGAATTATCACAACTTGGTGGTAGAGCTTACCAGAACATGGATTCCCTAGGTAGGTCCTGGTTGCATTATGGTGTCCATGCCATTTCTAAAACCACTGCAGGCTTAGGAGTCCATACAGTCTTTCCTAAATATGAGTTTGAGCCTCATTTGCATGAGTCTTTTTCACTCTTTGTCTCACCCTCAGGACTCCCAAAAAATAACAGGTCTCCTTTTAAGCCCTTTTCAGACCCTCTAAAAATGAAAAGATTTCTGAGAGATCTTGTGGCCTTTCATGCTCATTAAATTGAAACTTGAAGTCATGTCTATCCGGTGGTAGTTTACCCCTTTTTCGGTTCGGACGGTCAACTGTACAAACAAAGGTATACTCTATCAAATTCCCATTCTTTAGAAGAGTACTCTTAGGTATAATTTTATTCCTTTTTCGGGCCTGAGGGACTAAATTTACGAAAAAGAAACCCCCATGAAGTCCATAGTTAAGCTCTTTTCAGACTCCCTAAAATTGAAAATATTGTTGAGTGAACTTATTCTTTCACACTCGTTAAATTGGACCAGAAGAATATTCCTAATGGAGTCCATAGTTAAGCTCTTTTTAGGCTCCTTAAAAGCGAAAAAATAGCCGAGTGATCTTGTCCTTTTCACACTCGTTAAAATAATTTTGAATTGACGTCTAATCAGTGCTATTTTATCCCTTTTTCGAACCGACTAGACTATTGTCGAAAAAGGTACCCCAACGGAGTCTCCTTTTATGCTTTTTCAGACTCTCTAAATATGAAAAACCACTAAGAATACCTTCTCTGGGCTCGTTAAACTTACATTGAAGGATGTTACCATTGTGTTTTCTATCAGCCGCATTTGCATACCTTATCCACCAGCCTTGTGACAGTTTGCTTCTGCGTCTTAACACCTTTGGCCCCCAGAGGATTTTCCCCGAGTATCATTTTACTAGAACATCAGTCTTGTCCTTGTGCCTTGAGCTTGTATGTTTGCATTACTCATTCCTCCATTGTAACGTAATATCCCTTTATTCTTTTCCCAAAATTATCGAAAAGAACAAAAAAATCAAATATACCCCAAAAAGAGGATGGGAAAAGTATTTTCTTTATTGGTAGCATCATGAGTCGCCCTCGGATAAAGCACATCTGTCCGTTTGATCATCAGACTATGGGATGTAGTACGACCTTAGGAAGCTTTTCTCTCTATATAGAGTTGTGTCAACCACTGTTTGGTTACTCTTCCAAACATATGGAGAGTTTGCGTTACCTCCTGCTTCATAGACTTATGATTAACATATATGATACCTGAGTCTTATCACTTGTCGTGCTATTGTCCAAGGAAATTTTGTCACTAAGCCTGAGTTGGCCCCTCTGCAATATGTCTCTTGTCCGCATACCTGGCCATCCTGAATGCCCAATCAAGTTCTTGTTCAAAATCACTGAAGCCTTCAATCCGATCATCAAGATTATCAAGTCCATAACCGACGAGCCGTCGAAGACCTCTGGGTAGTGCATTCGTACACTCATATTACACTCCTACTCAATTTTAAGAAGATTTTGAAGTTGTTTCTCGAGCTCTCAAGTCTAGCCATCAGGCCAAATCAACTTCTGGAAGATGGATACTCTATATGTATATCTTTCTGATTTCAAGATGTAGCTCCACTGTGTATTATTCGCGGCTACTCTTTATAGTTATTTGACATGGATATAAAGTGTATTTGATTGGTATCCATGGTTCTATTTTATCCCGAGCATGGGTATTCCTGCCTCGGCGAGACATTTGTTATTTTGCAGATGACACCTCCTGGTTCCTGATCCTTGGGCTCAATCGTTTGACACATCAGTAAAGATTGGTAATATATTTCGACCATCAGATGCTCTTCTGACCTCACACATTAGGGGGCATCTGTTATAACCCTAAATTGCACCACACATGCTTACCTGGCATCAGGCCAACTCATATCCCTTCTTTGCCAAAACTCTGTTGAACAACTTTTTGAAAATCCTCTTGTGTCAAGGCCCATGTGACCTAACTCATTATTTCACGCATGTGCACGCTGGCTGACTCACAACAACCTGTGTGTACCTAACAAATAATGAAAAAAGGAAAGTTGCCAATGGAACAAAAAGCTATGGGTCAGTTAATTGAAACTCTCGGCCATGCATGGCCAAGGGTTTGTCCAAAACCCTAGCTCCTTCTAGCCTATAAAAGAAGGGGTAGGGGTACCATTTGGAGAAGGAAAAAATATAGCGAAGAAACTCTGCCCATTTACGTAATGTATTGTCCCAACCCTTTATCCTTTCCTCATGCCAAAGGAGATTTAACGCAAAGAAGTTGGAGGACAGAAGAAGAGGAGCCCAGGATCAGGTTCAAGGAGCAGTGGCCGGTCTCAGCTTTTTTGTAAGTTGATTCACTTTCAATAATAAAAATAATACTTTTCCCATCCCAATGCATGAATTGTCTATGGTTTGCTTAATTTATGCTTGATTTCTAACCCTTGAGTATAGAAGTAGCATGCATGCATAGTTGTTGTTTGTCTTGAGTGCAGGTCATCTGTGGAAGGAGTAGCGCAAGCAAGTAATCGAAGAGCAATGGAGGATCTACATCGAACACCAGTAATAAGGTTAGTTGTCCTTTTCCATGCATTTACTGTGAAAAAGGGGTTTAAATCGTGGGTTGTAGGTAAAAAAGTAGTTTCTATTCGGTCAAAATCTACATGCAAGTTTGACCCTAGTTTTCTAGTCCGTAGGGTGTTTTTCCCAACAACAATGCTTACCCTTATCCTCATTCCTAGAATCCCACTTCAGTACCAAATTTCCCAACTCAAAATCATCTTCTTTAGTCCTCTTGTCATAAATCTTTTTGATTCTTTCCTGGATGACCTAGGTCTTGGTATACACTTCCTCTTTGGACTGCGGTAATTGGACCATTTGATTTATTCTCCTCTAGGTGTCATTGGGTTCAACCTGTGCTTCTTGCAACAATTTCATAACAGGGACTCCCAAAAAAGTAGGTAAAACTACCTCAGTGCCATATACTAACTGGTATGGAGGCATACCAATTGATCTTTTGGTACTCAATCTGTCAGCCCAGAGTGCAATCACTAATTTGTTATGCCAGGATTTCTTGTTCTCTTGTAGCATTTTCTTAATGATATTCACCAGAATTTTATTTGAGGAATCAACTAGCCCATTTCCCTGAGGGTAATAGGCAGTGGAGTGACCCCGAGTAATTTGGTATTTACTACAAAAATTCTACTAGTTTTTTGGATTTGAAGGTCGTTGCATTGTCAGTTATGATCTTCCTAGGACACCCAAAATGAGACAAGATATTAGTTTCAAAAAATTTAATGATTACAGAGTCATTCTCTTGCCTACAAGGAACAACTTCAATCCACTTGGTGAAGTAGTCTGCAAACATGAGGATCTACTTATGTTGACCTGAAGAGGGTGGATGTATCTCCCCAATAAATTCCAAACCCCATTGCTGGAATGGAGCTTCAACTGATATGGGTTTCAGAGGTAAAGGAAAAATGTTTCTTTTACCCTCGATAAATTGACATTTGTGGCATGAGGTGACTTTTTGATGCACATCAGTGAACAATGTGGGAAAGTAAAAACTAGCTATGAGGATCTTGTTAGCTGTGGTCTTCCAACTTAGATGCCCGCCACAGTTTCCTGCATGGAAATCCTTCAATAACTTGTCAATTTCATCTTTTAAGAAGAAATTTAGTAAAATACCTCCAGGACCCTTCCAATATAGGTTTCCATCTAGAATGAAAAATTTCAATGCTTTTAGTTTCAAAAATATGGCTTTAGTTTTAGTTAGACCAGGGGGAGCTTGTAAATTATGCAGGACAAATATGAGGTTTGCGTACCACAGAGAGTTTAGGAATACCTATTTTATGTTTGGAGTCACTTTCTCTCCCTGCTAATCAAATGCAACCAAGAAGTTAATATCCAAAGCATGAAAATTGGATTTGGCCATTAATTTGGTCAAACCCTGAGCTTTGATCAATTTACTAGGTTTAATTTCTATGTTGTATTCCAGAATAACAACAATCCACTTTCCTCTCCTACCATCAGGGTTATCCTGAGTTAGGATATCCTTCACTACTATATTTGGAACATAGGCAATAGTATGAGAATGGAGAATGTAAACTCTAAAATATTTTATTTCTTTTACCAGAGAAAAATCTTGTTTCTCCATTATATTATAGTTCAGGGAAACATCTCTCAAAGATTTGCTGAAAAAGGATATGGGTTGTTCGTGCCCTTCACTAGTTTTTTGCAATAAAACTGCTGCAATAGTGTGTTCGAAGGAAAAAGAGAACAAATAAAAATCCTTAGTGTAATATGGACTGATCAAAACAGGGGCTTGTGTAAGTGCATGTTTTACCTTCTCAAAGGACTATTTGAACATGTTCCATTTTCTTTTGGCATCTTTTTTCAACATATTTTTGATGTTCCTAAGGAGTTCAGCCAAATTGGGTATGAATCTTCTCAAAATGTTTATTTTACCAATGAATGATTGCAATTATTTAATGTTCCTAGGGTGTTCCACTTTTTGGATGGCCTCTATTCTACTAGGGTCTATTTTAATTCCATTCTTAGAGATTATATGACCCAACAACTTACCTTGCTCCAAACCAAAAAGAGATTTCTTGGGATTCAGTGAAATCCCAAAATTTCTACACTTCTCAAACACCCGTCTGAGATGTTTCAAATGTTATTCATCTAATTTGGGGTAGACAATAATGTCATCCAAATATATCACTATGAACCTATCGATCTCATACACAAATGAAATATCCATTTCTCTTTGGAAAGTAGCACCGACATTCATCAAACCAAAGGGCATTTTCATGTACATGAAAGTTCCCCAGGGTGTGGTGAAAGTAATTTTTTCCTGATCATCTGGGTGACCAAGGACTTGGTTGTAGCCCGAGAAATCGTCTATTAAAGAGATCCTACTGGATCCAACTACCTTTGCAAGATATGGTCCATTTTAGGTAGTGGGTAGTTGTCTTTGAGGGAAACCTTATTCAGGTTTCTGAAATCTATGCAAAGCCCGATTTCACCAGTTTTCTTTCTAATAGCAACTAGATTGGAAACCCATTTTGAAAATCTTAAGGGGACTATAATTTTAGCATCGTACATATTTTTAATCCCTTTTTCTATCAAAGGAAGTAACTTTGGATTGTTTCTCCTATGTTTCTGCCTGAAAGGTTTATGCTCTTCTTTAATGAGAATTTTATGGTGTATGATGCTTGTGTCATAAGATTTTAAGTCTTCATAACTCCAAGAAAACACATCTACATATTCCTTAAAAAGTTCAATGTATTTGAGTTTTTTCTCGAGAGGTAAAGATTTGGACAAATTTATCATTTTGGGTTCTTCTTCTGTTCCTATGTTACATTCTTTGACCTCTTTACCACTAGATTCAATTTTTGGTTTCTTTGATACATCATTGAAATCAAACAGTTCCTCTAAAGGCACCAGACCTCTGGGTAAGACGTTATTTTTCAATTGCAACACATCATAATCTTCATCATTTTCATTTATTTCATACGAATCTAATTTATTCACACCATCCTTTTTTAAATCTAACCCTTTTACACTATCGTCATCATCCTCTACATCTATATTCATACATTCAAAATCATTTTTACACTGCAAAAAATCTTCAATTTGTTCATCATTGCCAAATACATGCCAATACCTGATGTTAGCTAGGAAAGTTGGTCTGCACTTCACCTCTACTATGTATTGGTGATTGGGATGAAAAGGTATTTTGCATGAAGCTGTTGAAGTAGCCAATTCATCTGCTAATATGTTTTTTCCTCTGGGCATTACCTACAAGTCGACTTCGGTGAAACATTGTAGAAAATATAAAACAACGTTCCTATAAGATCAGAGTCTAGGATGTTTAGCTGAGTAATCAACTTTCATTTGTTTAATGACAATCTCAGAGTCTCCTCTTACCATAATATTTTTGGCACCAACCTTCTTCAGTAGCTTCAGGCTGAGCATCAAAGCTTCATATTCAGCTATGTTGTTGGTGCATTGAAAATTCAGTTTGTAAGAGTGAATTTCAGAATGCCTTGTTGATGCAGGATCATCTCTCACAGCAAGCAAGCCAACACAGAATGGAAGTGGACAACTAGACAAGCGCCAACACAAATTTTGAAATTTCCTGGATTTTGATGCGCCATTTTAAATGAAGTCATTTAAGAAGAGACGCACTTGGTGTAATGTAATCAGACCTTGAGTGCCCCACTCTCGTCTGAAGTAGATAGAGGCATTTATGTTGCGATGAAATAGGTAGATAGAATTTCATATTAGATTAGACAGTTTTTGAAAGAAAGAGGGAAACGAAATATAGAAACCCTCATTAGGCATGGTAACATAGTTAGAAGCATTGGAGCATAGAAGAGAAGCATAGAGCTATGTAGAACCACCCATGTACAATTATTTGGATTAATAGAAGAAGTTGATTCAGATTCATGGCGTTGTGTTTTTCTCTATGTATGTGTGTTGATTGATATGCTCATAAATGTTTGCTTCCTGTTATACATATGCTTGATATGCTGTGTATATGATTTCATGTTCTAAGTTGAAGTCTGAAGGGTAGAGAGAATGGGTTTCAATTGTTGCTCTATCTGAGCAAGGATTCTTGCAAGGAGTGTAGTTGAAGTTGTCCACAAGGAGTGCGTTGACAGAAGGCTCAGATAGTTGAACTCTTGTTCTCATTCACCCAGAAGTGAAATTGGGTTATAGAGGTCATGCACGGAGTGCGCAGGTAGAGGAAGTCTCAGTTGTGAATCTGAGAGAAGAGTTGAAGGACTGCTGTCGCAGGTGTGCATAGAGTCAAGGAGTTCTCAGATATTTTGAAAATATCTGGAGATTTCCGCAAGGAGTGCATGCAAGGACCCTCTTTGAGGTTGAAAGTTGTGAGAAGCTCAGGAGGGATAAGGCTTTCAAGCTCGTTGAAGAGAAGCACTGGAAGTTTGTGCCATGGAGTGTTTAAATAGGCATTGCATAGTTGCACCATAGGCAGACAAGTTCCACAAAGGAATACTTAGTCATTCTCAAGGAATCACTAAAGGGAGGAAATCGACGGTTGGGATCTTGTGGAGAGGATTTGTGAAATCCCGCCAGCCATTGGATCTGCCAAAGAAGCAAGGAGGTTATGGCCATGTTCAAAGTCCAAGCTCGAGGGGTCGTGAGCCATCGAATCGTTGGTCAGTTAGACGTCAACCGTCCAGTTCGACAGGAGTTGCACATGATTTAAGTCCCCATGAGCAGAGGAAAACCCTTGAGAAGACATTGGGATTTTGGTCATCGGGGTTCATACAAGTGAAGTGGCTAGACTTTGCATTTGGGCGATGTTCGAGGGAAGATCTGGACCGTCCGTCAGTTGAGATGCATGGTGGACATCGAGGCATCGGAATTCAAGATATTGGCATTCCCATGGAAAAGAGATTGGGGAAGTCCATAGTGAAAACCTCGGCATAATCTGAGCCATCCATTTGGGGAGACAGGTGTTAGAAATCCGAAGAGAGTCGGTATATTGGCATGTCGGGATATTTGAGTTCCTGAGGTTGTGAAAGTCGGGACATCACAAGTCTCAAAATCCCAAGAGTTAATCTGAATTATCCATCTTGAGGGGACGCGTGGCAGAAAATGGATTCATCAGGGAAAGTCCTGACAGGAAGTAGTCTATCGACATTTGGGCGATCAAGATATTGGGAATACCGGTGACAAGGTGTTTATGCAAATTGAAATTGCAAAGATCGAAATCCCGATAAGGGGGAAGCACCATTGTGGGAGCCAGCTGTCAGCATATCAGAGAACTGGGAAGTGTCATTCAAGGGGCCAGTTGTCATCATAGCGAAGAATCAGGGTTCGAAGGATTGCGAATCTTGAGGACATAAGTATTTGGACATTGGAAAGTCCAAAACCCCAATGGGAGGTATGAGGGTGGTCATATAGAGGAGGTCACGTGGACCAAGAGTCTAGCCTGGAGGGAAAATTGAAGTTAGGGGAGCATCGGGATTTTGAAGATCAAAACCTCGACAGAAAGACATAAGACTGTGGTCTTATGAGAAACGGTCACGTGGACTAAAGGCTTAGCCTGGGAGGCTAAGGTAGCAGGGGAGCATATCGGGGATCGGTGAAACAAATTGTTTGGACATCGCAAGTGCCAGAATCCTGATAGGAGGAACCCCGATAACAGAGTAAAAGGCCAGCATTGATTTGTAAGAAAGGGAGACCCCGTGAGAGAGTCGTTGTGGGTGAAAATTTCCCGATAGGGAATTAGAAGAACCTTTCAGTTCTTCAGGCCGAGGAAGGAGGGAAGATCCTATGAGCGGACGTGCCTGCGTCAAGTGGTATCAGAGCTTAGAAAATCTTCTTTGCTTTCTATAGCAGAGAAAAAAAAGGAGAATTCACCATGCCTCCAAGGAGAAGGGATAGACAATCACCCGATCCAGAGGAGGAAAGGGAGATGCCTAGAGGAAGGGGTAGAGAAGTACATAATCCAGAAGTAGAAAGAGATTTGCATAACTTATGCGCTAGATTTGTGGACATGGAGATAAGAGAAAGGCGTAGAGTTGATGTGGGAGATATCAGTGAGTCCGAAAATGAAGATGATGCTGGACATGGAGAAGAAGAAATCCCAGCAGAAGATGCAGCTAATGAACGCTTACTTAAAGATGTTGCAAGAATGAGTCCAAAGGTAAAAATGGACATTCCAGTTTATGAGGGAAATCTAGATGTAGAAGAGATTCTAGATTGGATTAGAGCTCTAGACACCTATTTTGACTATGAAGATATTGAAGAGGACAAGAAATTCAGGCATGCCATCACGAGATTAAAAGGACATGCAACCTTGTGGTGGGATGAACTACAAGCTGATAGGCGTTGCCAAGGCAAGCAAAAAATTAAGAGCTGGGACAGGATGATTGCAAAGATGAAGGCAAAATTTATTCCTAGGGACTATCAAATTTCTCTATTCAGGAGGATGTAGAACCTGAGATAGAAGTTGATGACAGTGAAGGAATATACTATGGAATTTTATAGGTTGAATATCAGGGCAGGTCATCGCGAAAGCAATGACGAAAAAGTGGCCAGGTATATGAATGGCCTGAGATATGAGATTCAGGATGAAATGAGTTTAGCAACCATTTGGATGGTAGAAGATGCTTATCAGATGGCTCTGAAAGCTGAAGAGAAGCTGAGCCAAAAGCAAATTTAGAGGGGTAGAGGCAGAAGTCATCCCAGAGATAAATCAGTTGCCCAGGAAAGAACCCAGAATCCCAGGGGCGACTGGAAGAAACCTCAGACTCAAATAGAGAGGGGTGGAAGTTTGTAGCGAAGGCAATATGTAGAGAAAAGAGAACAACATACTGAGCAGAGAGGAGGATATGCTGATAATAATAGGTTTCCTCGTACCATAGGTAGAGGAAGAGGAAGAGGTGGAGTAATCACATGCTTCACATGTGGAAAGAATGGGCACAAGTCTTATGAGTGTCCAGCCAAAAAGAAAGAGGTTGGAGAGACTCACATCATCAAGGCACAGAGACGAGATGTTGAGGCAGAATACGCTGAAGGTAGAAGATCACTGGTGATGCGAAAAGTCCTTTTGACACCAGAGAAAGAAATGGAAATCTCATCCCAAAGAAACAATCTTTTTAGGACTGCTTGCAAGACCAAGGATAGAGTATGCAAGGTCATTGTGGACAGCGGTAGCACGGATAATCTCATTTCAACCGAGATGGTAGAAAAGATGGAGTTGGAGATGACTGATCATCCAAGTCCATATAAAGTTTCGTGGCTACAAAAAGGACATCAGGTAAATGTCACCAAACAGGGCTTAGTTGAATTTAATATAGGAGGATATAATGATAAGATTTTATGTGATGTTATTCCTATGGATGTTTGTCATCTATTGCTGGGTATACCATGGCAATATGATAGGAACGTGATTCATGATGGGAGGATGAACACATACACCCTGGAAAAGAATGGGAGAACTCATATGTTGCATCCAATTAAGGATAAGGAGGTGAAGCCAGAAGTAAGCAACACAGTACTTCTCATGAGTGGGAAGGAACTTCTTACGGAGGTTAAGAAGAAGGAGGAATCACAATTATTTGTGGTCAGAAAAACGAAGATTGTTCTGACTAGCACAAGAGTGGACGATTTACCAGAAGAAGTTCAGGAACTGCTGGAAGAGTTTGCTGATATAGTAGTGGATGAATTACCTCGTTCATTGCCACCGATGAGAAGTGTGAGTCATCATATCGATCTCATACCCGGAGCCAGTTTGCCAAACAAAGCTGCGTACAGATTGATGCCATAGGAGAATGAATAAGTTAAAAGGCAATTCCAGGATCTGTTGGACAAAGGTTTGGTCAGGGAAAGCTTGAGTCCATGTGATTTTCTGACAGTACTCAGTCTAAAGAAAGATAGAGGCTGGAGGATGTGCACTGATTCAAGGGTGATTAAAAAGATAACCATCAGGTACAGGTTTCCATTGCTGAGGATGGATGATATGATGGACTATTTAAGTGGAGAAAAATTCTTTTCAAAGATTGATTTGAAGAGTGGATATCACCAGATTCACATGAGAGAAGGTGATGAATGGAAAACAACATTCAAGACAAATGAAGGTTTGTATGAATGTCTTGTTATGATGTTTGGATTAACAAATGCTCCAAGTACCTTTATGAGGTTGATGAATGAAGTCCTGAAGGATTTCATCGGAAAATTTGTTATCGTATATCTGGATGATATACTGATTTTTAGTAAAATGGAGGCTGAACATCTGAAGCATTTCGCCATTGTGATGAAGAGATTACAACAAGAGAAGTTGTTGATAAACATAAAGAAGTCCTCATTCATGAAGACAAAACTCATTTATTTGGGATTTGTTATTTTAGAAAATGAGTTGAGGATGGATCCAGATAAGGTGGAGGTAATTAAAAATTGGCCATCACCGAGGAACATATTTGAGGTGAGAAGTTTTCACAGATTGGCTAGTTTCTATTGAAAATTCATTAGGAATTTCAGTGGAATTAGTGCAGCGATGATGGATACAGTGAAAAAAAGACATAAATATTTTCACTGGACTGAAGAGGCTGAGAAGAGTTTCAATTTGTTGAAACGGAAGATTACTGTTTTAGGATAAATCCGTAAGTGCGGACACAAACCGATCTCCCCAGATCCACCTGGATCTGGAACAAACAGTGACAGAATACTACTCTTTCCCTAGTTCTAAAGTATTG